>JAMPIV010014649.1:22500-30000 GCA_024509875.1 Oreohelix idahoensis | reverse complement strand
ATCTATCTATCTATCTATCTATCTATCTTAGATATCACAACAAAGTTTACAATATCTTATTTACTTTTCACCCCAGTTGTCGTCTTCGTTACAACACAAGTCCGACAGTGTCTTACGCCCGACTGTTAATTGCAGGTCAGTATAGATTGGTTCGTTGTTATTGCAAGGTTTCACATGAAACTGGCAGCCCGATGTTTCACTAATCCAATACACCAACTACTGTAATCTCTCTGGTAAAGATAAATGGTGGCTAGTTATCATGCTATTACAGGCAGGTAGATAATAAATTAGTCAGGCAGGTACGTAAGCAGTCAGGTCTGCATGTAGTCATGCAGTGAACAGTGACTAATTGAGATAAACGAAACAGCCCTGGTAGTCAGACCAGTAATTATTTTATAATAAATACCTCAAAACTAGTTCATCAGACCAAAAGGGGTTTTTCATCATGAGTTGAAGTAACAAAACCCGGCTACATAAGTTTTTCTAAGATGAGATACAACAGACATAGCAGACTGTGTATATAGAAGGATTTAAAAAAGGGAGAAGAGAAGTTATTATAAGTTGTGATTATGACATTGTGTATTTTGTGAGAATCACCCGCCTAGGTTGAAAAATTAGGCGTGAAGCAGTTTTATTTCAATGAACTGTTGTTATTGGATGATTTACTGAAATTAAACATCATCTTTGTTATTCACCATTTGGTTTCGTGCAGTACTTTAGATGGAGATGCTTCACCCACCAACAGTGTTTTCGTATGATGTCCTATCATACAGAGTAAAATAACTGAACATCATCAGTACTGTACTGTCTACCGTTCTGGGGTAGTGAGACGAACACACTATACGAATACTTAAAAAAATGCAACAGCAACCACACCCATCACGGCCACATGGTGGTGGTAAATGGTGCCGTGACCAGCCCCACACGGGTGGTAAATTATCATCATCGCCCAGATGTCTACTGTTTTGAGGAAGCCGCACACCAATACGCACCAGATAACAAGGTGGTGGTAAATGGTGCCGGTGACCAGCCCCACACATGGTGGAAAATGACCAGCCCTAAACTGGACAATGACAAAGAAGACAGATAACAGGTGGTGGTAAACAGATACCCAGTGACCAGTCCGCACCCCACAAATTTAAATTGCAACGAAAAGTGGTTCTAGAGACTAATTACATAAATTTTGCTGATGAACAATTATATGTAAATGGATGGAAGAAAACCAGCATCTTGATTCTCCGCCAGATAACAGGTAGTAAATGATGCCAATGACCAGTCCACACCAGACAGTGAAATAGAGACACATAAAGATTGACGTAAACAAGAAGAATATCCTTTGTCAAGACTCAAGTACACAGAAAGAACGTCGTATATCAAGGAGCAATTCAACGACCTGCATCCTGTCATAGCAAGTATTACACGAAGAGAAGGCCTGCGTTCTGAAGATACGAGATTACTTAAATTCTTTTCACCCTGAACTTAACGATAGATGATCCTACAATGTGCACCAACAATCAAATAAATAAGGCATGCCGATCGCGCGCAAGTAGTTAAAACTATGGACAAGACCGTGTGCGAGACAAAAATACTATATTAACAAGACACAGTTATTCCAAGCAAGAAAGAGCATAGCACCCAACATTTTAGTTTACTTAACTTAAATCATTTAGATATTAATTAATTATAAATTATGTATTGTTTATTATTATTTCACATCTGTTTATATTTAAATCACATATAAATCTTATCATTATATTTTAGACTTGATTAGAGTGGTTAGATTTGTTTTCAGGTAACTAATACAACAGTTTTCCAGGTATTTGACTATACTAACAATTACAGGTCCTGTATCATGCAGCAACAGCAGCCAAATCTGGGCGTTGACCCGAACGTCGCTGTTATACAGCAAGTTGTTAGAACCCTAGCAACCATGGAGGGTAATGCTAGGTTCCAAAATATTAGAAGCATAGTAATGCCTTACTCTGGTGACCCTAAGTCATGCAGACAATGGCTTTTAGATATTCAAAAATATGCTACTTCTGCCAATATGGAGCAGGCAGATTATAAACAAATTGCATATCTTTCCTCGCAAGGATTAGTGACCGATTTTATAAGAAGACGCTTAGAAACGTTCCCTAATGAAACATGGGAGGAGCTAAGGAAAGAACTTGTTCAGGCTTACTCTCAGATTACAGACAGCACATATGCGTGGACACTTCTCCGCCAAATACAGCAACAACCTCAGGAATCAGTGCAAATGTTTAGTGACAGGTTGTTGAACCTCGCAGAGGAGGCCTTCATGGGTCAAGACATAAATCAACAAGAAGTTGAAAAACAACTAGTCGGCATATTTGTAGATGGGTTGGATGGAACGCCGATAAAGTTACACTTGATTCGTAAAGATCCCCAGAGTTTGAAACAGGCAGTCGCACTAGCTGTGGGAGAGGAAAATATCAGAAAGCGTTTGGACCTAAGGATGGGAAGAGCTAGGACATATGAACAAAGGGAAGAAGAGCCCATGGAGATAGGGTTCTGTCAAAGAAGAGGACTGTCAGAAAGAGGAAGAGGGAGAAATGAACCTGATATAATAAAAAGGGGAGAACACAGACTACCTGTGTGTTATATTTGCAATAGAGTCGGACATAAGTCTTACTCATGCAGACATAGGACGCAAGAGCCTCAACAGCCGGTACGTCGGGCTGAGACGTTTAATAGAACACACAACAGACACAAAGAAGCCTTGTCAGGTGACTGTGCTCAATTTACTGGTCACAATAACACACAAAATATTTACAGACATAACCCGGTCGTCACAAACATTCGTGGCAGAATCCGACACGCAAATACGTACACTCAGGGAAACACCAAACCCACTCACTGAAAGAGACCGACGTGAGAAAGGGCAGTAGAAGGTCTCAACAACCAGACGAGAGTACAAAATGGTATACGACCAAAGAGTACAATAGTAGCAAAAGAGCTATGATGCTTAAACATTGGCATAGCTTGAACAAAAGGAGGCATAGAGTAAATAAGAGTATTAGCACCACAGGACGAATTGTACAGGACAAATATCGACAACAAATACACATAGGATATTACAACGGGAAACGGATGGAAGACAGAAGAAGAGATAAAAAGAATGTAAGAAACATAAGAATTAACCAAGCACAATCTTGGGTCAAATTAGAGGAAGGACAAGGATATGTTGGTACAAGTGGAAGACGACTACAAGTGAACATGATAGAAAGGGCACATGTTATGTACGAGCATAACCAACAACCATACCACAGACAATGGGCCAGAGTACACCATCGTGCAAGTTGGTTTGACAAGAAAAGACGGCAACAACAAACATGTCAAGAATACAGAAATAGGAGGATGAATTGGGATAGCTCAGGCGTACACAAGAATAGACAACACACAAATGAGAGGAGAAACATCGGTACAGAATGTAAAAGGGAGACATTGAAATGTAACAAATATCAATATAAGCAGGGACATCATAGAGCATGTAGTAACAGTGACAAGACACTCCCGACTTTCAACAGCAACAATGAGTTAGGACATTGGGATAGCCTGAATAGGAGAAGATCAAGAATAGCGGTCAGGAATTTAGTGTCAGAAATTAAGAAAGGAAGGATATTGGAAATAAACAACATCAATGTTGGTAACCAACAGAAGTGCTAAATAAGAACACAAAACGGTTGGAAAATGAAGGTAGAACCGCAAGGAGTGTGGAGAAAGATAATAGGATCTTGCCATCAAAATGTCACAACAAAAGAAGGTAATAGGAATAGACCATGGACAAGTCAAGTTAGAACAAAAGTACAGAAACAGGAAAACATACAGAGAGACAGGGTCAGTGTTGGTACACAAATAGAAACAACTACGAGTATGTGCACACAAACAGTGGTGGTACCACAACATAGAGTTAACAACAATATATACAGAGAGCACAAGAAAGTGGAAACAAGGAAGCAGGACAAGATAGGAATCAAGAAGGATGTCGGCACACCATTCAGACTCAATGCAGTGCTAGAAGAGAAAAAGCACACAAAAGAGAAAAGAATACAGAGAGTTAACAGCGGAACGGAAAGGATGGAAGGGATCAAAATACATGAACTAAGCACAGAGCAGTTGCGGAAAGAAATAAAAGCCATACTTGGAAAAACTAAACCAGACATCGTGGTACTAAAGGATGTGCAGAAAATTCTGCAAGGAAAGTTTGATATAGACTTATCACAAAGAAAGGAAGAAATCTACAAGCTTGTCGAAGACGAAATAGAGGACGATAGACCGATGGATGTAAAAGGCTATATAAGGAGTCATAGTATGTATAGTAAGAGAGACAGAGTTGAAGAAAGATGTACACGGATTCCAAATAACACACCACACTACACGGAAGGACAAAAGCAACACAACAATACACATGAGCGGATAGGGACACGCAGGAATGAAACACCATTAAAGGATAGTGACTGGAATCAGTCTAACAGGATAGGAGACAACTGGAGACGAGGATGGGAAGATGACTATGGAGAAACATCAACAAGTAGTCAGCGCCGCACAATGGCAGGGACGCACACGGAACCTAGGACAACATCTACTCAGTTCACCCCCAAACCCCAAAAGACATACGAACAAGGAGAACAAGAAATTGCAGAAACACCAGAAGAAGATGGAAGAATATCACAAAAGGAAACTCAAGAAAACACGCAGCGTGATAATATTTTACAAGATACGACTGGAATAAGGAAGCAATGGAATAAGGTTCAAACAGAAATAGATGCACCGTACAAACATACGAGAGCGGCAGAACAAAGAAGCAGAGCACAGGAGCAGCAGCAATTACAACAAACGGAACAACAACAAGAGACGAAACAACAAAGTGGTGCAAGTCAAACTCAGAATATAGAGGACACATCAGCTAAAGATTCAGATACGCAGGAAGAGAGGGAGGAAGAAAATATAATAGAGATGAAGAGACAGTGGTCGTCGTCATCAGACGATTCAGAGGATTACAGAAGGCGTCTAGCAAATTTGAGACATGTAGAAGAAGTCAGATTTAGAAGGAAGAATAAAGTAAGAAATAGTGGTGCACAGAAGAATAAGGAAGATATCAAGGCACTTCTTCAATATATCGACAGGAAGTTTGAAGAATTGAAAGAGAAGCGTAGTCATAGAGAAGTACAAGAGAAGGAACAAGATAGAAGGACCAAGGAAACTGGTCAGTGGGAAGTAGACAGTGTAGACCAAGAAAAGTCGAAGAAGAATAAAGAGGAAGAAAGAAATAATGACAGAACAAAAGTAGAAGAGTTAACTGCACTTTGCGCAGAGTTAGAGAGGAAGTTGGAAGAGTTAGAGAAGAAACAGGAAATGAATAGAGAGGCATCGGATAAAAAGAAAGATGTAACAGCACCTGGGGCAAGTGATGATAGAAAGGAAGCCACAGAGAAGGCGAAGCAGGGAGAAGTTGAGAAACATGAGGGTAGTAGAAGTACAGATCGAAGGGAATACCGATCAAAGAGTAGAGATACTATGGAGGCAAGTAGGGATACGGGTCGAAGAGAATACCGATCCAAGAGCCGAGAGGCTAGTAATAGGAGAGATACGAGTCGAGGAGAATACCGATTCAAGAATAGAGAGAGCGAGGAGAATAGGAGAGATAATAGTAGAGAAAGAAGGAGGAATACGGATAGAAGAGATTTCCGATCCAAGAGCCGAGAGGCTAGGAAGGAGGAAAGAAATAGGAGTAGTAGCAGGAGAGATACTAGGAGTATAAGTATAGGTCGAGGTAGCGACATAGAACCTGAAAAAAAACACAGGGAGTACGAGAAGGGAAGAAATGGAACATAAAGAAAAACCGAAGCAAACGGTTGAAGAAGAAAGGAGTAGAGAGATTGAGAGAAATTATGGACAGATGAGAGATGGAGAGGCAGAGAGGAAACAAAATGTTAACGAGGTTAAACGAGTAGAGGAGACTCAAGATATGGATAAACAGATAGCGTTAGAGGCGCTTAAAAGTAGAGAGGCCATGATGATGAAGTTTCTGGATATGGTGAATAAGTAAGGAGAATGGGAGAGAGTAGCAGGAAGCTATGAGAGGAGAGGCATAGTATATTAAGATGTATAACCAACATGGCGGCGGTAGCTGAGTCTTGAGAAGACTTAAGTATAATTGGTCTATACCGAACACATGAGATAAACGGGGTACACCTGACCGATAGGGTACTGCAGTAGAGGAGACGAGTAAAAGTGTGGTAAGAAGTAGATTAGAGGCAATGGTAGTATGGGGCAAATTATGTGAAACGCCGTGGGGACGACGGCAGAAATAGTAGAGACTGAGATTTTGGTGAAGCCGCAGAGAAAACGGAAATTATGGAGCAATATAAAGTATGGAGAATGACGCAGTAATATGAAGAAGATTTATAAGAAACCATTAAGGAGGATGGCAGTATAATGGGTTTTTTTTTCTGGGAGAAATAAGGGAAAAATGAGATTTTGAGAAGCTGTGGAGTAGGACGGCAGAAATATGGACAAATTGGAAATATGGAGACTGATATTTTTGGTGAAGTCGTAGAGGAGGACGACAGAGATGTGGAGAGTATGGAGATAAATGAAAATGGGATATTGAGAAACCGTTGAAGAACTTCCAGAGGGAGCTTTGAGGAGGATACAGTTTTGGAAGTTGCCAGAGTCTTGTGAAGATTTTGTGAGAAGCGATTCCCCATAAAAGTGAAGTAAAACAGTAAAAATAGATTTGGATATTAGGAAGGGAAGGTAGATATAAATGCTAAGAAAAATTAAATGCCCTAAGAGGAAAGATTTGCAACTAAGAACGAATAATGATATAGGCAAAATTTTCGAGATAATTCGAGTAGGTACCGCACTTCAGAGAAATAGAAGAGGGCGCGAGTTCATTAAATTGTCACAAAAGCGATCGTGGTATATAGCCAGTAACAGTGAAGTACGCTGGAGATATTAGAAACAGGACTTATTAAACGTGAGAGTAGATGTAGTAGAGATGGTAATGTACAAATGGAATTTATAAGAGAATTAGTAAGAAGAGGAAAATAAAATACCAACGTGTATATACCTAGTAGCCACATATTAGTAAAATGTGAGTTCTAGAATAGTAGTTATATTGATTGAACTGGTAGATTTGACCAGACAAATGAATTGAAAATTGAAATTATGTAAATGTATAAAATGAATTAGAAATTTGCATTGTGGGATGTGTGTGGTTCGGGCATGGACAGATTTAGGGACGGACATGGCAAGGGAGTGGTTGGTCGTGGTGAATTGTCTGGGAAATTTTCTCTGTAGGAGAAATTTTCTTTATAAGGGGGGGGGGGGGGGAGGAGATGTGTGAACGGTGATTGAGTTTTTGGGAAAGTAGAAAGAGTGTAGAGAAATGGTAGGGAAAATATGAATGGGAAGAAAGTCCGGAGTCGGTTTTGATAGATGAAAGTGTCTGACTTAGAGTTGGGCAGGAGAAGT
>JAMPIV010014649.1:12500-15000 GCA_024509875.1 Oreohelix idahoensis | reverse complement strand
ATCTATCTATCTATCTATCTATCTATCTATCTATCTATCTATCTATCTATCTATCTATCTATCTATCTATCTATCTATCTATCTATCTATCTATCTATCTATCTATCTATCTATCTATCTATCTATCTATCTATCTATCTATCTATCTGTCTATCTGTCTATCTGTCTGTCTGTCTGTCTGTCTGTCTGTCTGTCTGTCTGTCTGTCTATCTATCTATCTATCTATCTATCTATCTATCTATCTATCTATCTATCTATCTATCTATCTATCTATCTATCTATCTATCTATCTATCTATCTATCTATCTATCTATCTATCTATCTATCTATCTTTCTATCTATCTATCTATCTATCTATCTATCTATCTATCTATCTATCTATCTATCTATCTATCTATCTATCTATCTATCTATCTATCTATCTATCTATCTATCTATCTATCTATCTATCTATCTATCTATCTATCTATCTATCTATCTATCTATCTATCTATCTATCTATCTATTTATCTATTTATCTATCTATTTTTCTATGTATCTTTCTATCTATCTATCTATCTATCTATCTATCTATCTATCTATCTATCTATCTATCTATCTATCTATCTATCTATCTATCTATCTATCTATCTATCTATCTATCTATCTATCTATCTATCTATCTATCTATCTATCTATCTATCTATCTATTTATCTATCTATCTATCTTAAATATCACAACAAAGTTTACAATATCTTATTTACTTTTCACCCCTTTGTTGTTATTGCTTCGTTACAAACAAAAAATTACGACAAATGTCTACGCCCGACTGTTAATTGCAGGTCAGTATAGAGTGGTTCGTTGTTATTGCAAGTTTTTTCACATAAATTGAGCCCGATGTTTCACTAATTTTCCCAATACACCAAATACTGTAATCATCTCTGGTAAATTATTTAAATGCCCAATGGTTATCAGTTTTCATAGATATTACAGGTAATTTTTACTTTAAATTTAACAGGCAGGTACTAAGCAGTCAGGTCTTTCATGTATTCATGTAAGTATGTAAGATGAGTTTTAAAGTAAAATACCGCAGATACCGTCCCAGTGCAATACTTAACACTATTCACGGAACAGACTGCTTTCTTAGACAGCGGCATTACACTATTTGCAGAAAAAGTTGGCTTTTTAACAGCCATTAATTCTATATTATAACCATAAATGTTCATGACCTATTTAGGCTAGCTTTGCTGGCTGGCACTAGCCTTCTTTTTACACTAGTCAACGACTAAAAAGAACAAAATACCAGAAATCTTAAACTAACATGGATTTAACAATTTTTGGTGTGCATAAATTAAACAACAAAATGACATAAAAAAAACCTGTTGATTGGCTCTTTTTAAGATATATGCTTCTAGTTCCTTTAATTAAGCTCAAATATCCAACTTTAACATACATGACGCAAACTTCTTTTCTGGCGATTGCAACCCAAAAAGTCTTTTCACCCCTATAAAAAAGACAAAATAACTAGAAAGTTTTTCCTACCTATGAAGTTACATCCCACCCTGTATAAATTTTTTTGATAAAACTTTTTTTTAGTTTCATTTGTTTATAAAAGTTTCTAGTTAGAATTTGCCTAAAATTTGTAAAAAGTGCTAATAATTTCTTTTTATTTTTAAATACTCCCCTTTTTTGATTTTTTTTTAATATTTTTCAAACACAAAAACGAAAATAACCAAAAAACAAAAAACTTTTTAAGTCAAGGCGTACAGTTTCAACAAATTTTTGCCAGATAGGCTTAGATGAATTCCGTATTTAACACCGTCCATTTTTTTATGACAATATTACAATTTTTTTGTATCAGCACATCTTATTTTTTTTTATTTTTAGACTGGCATAATCAATATTTTTTTTTTTTTTTTTTTATTTTGGAGACCTATTCCATTGATTATTTTTTTTTTTTAGCAACTTTTTTTTTTGCATTTATTTCCATTTTCAAAGGCATTTTAAAAGAAGTAAAATTGGACTTTGGAAAACAAATTCCCTCTTTAATAGTCCGAGTACCACATTTTTCAAATTCATTTATCCTACAGTAAATCCCAGTGCCAGAATCATTTTCAGCTACCTTAACTGGATTTGTAGAAGAGTTTTACAAACCACACCAGTCATGGTCTCCTCCCAGCAAGAGACCTTCATTTTCTCCAATTTTTATTTTTTTTTTTTTTATTTTTTTTTTTTTGTCAAAAGAGTTTAATTATTTTTTTTTTTTTTAATCTCACTGACATAACTTTTTAAGACATTTTTAATTTATAGAACATTTATGCGGAATCCTTTTTTTTCAAATTTTTTTTATTTTTTTACCCATGTCATAACATCTTTTGTTTTTTTTTTTTTTTGTTTATTTTTTGCCTAAGCGCTTATTTTTTTTTCTTTTTTTTTAGATTTTTCATTTTCATGCGTGCCCAAAACCTTTTTGGTTTTTTTTTTTTTTAAATTTTTTTCAATTACATACCGGAATATTTT
>JAMPIV010014648.1:0-237721 GCA_024509875.1 Oreohelix idahoensis | reverse complement strand
AACATGTCTCCATGGTACAAACAGCAAATCAGTGTTGGTTGTATTTTGGCAAAATAAGCCCAGCTCCTCAATGTTGATTAATCCTGTTATTTTGAGGAACGCTACTTCGTTACTGTTAATTGGATCTGGTTATGTTACATCAATTAGTCCAGGTAGGAAAATTATTACGAGATCTAGTGTTCCCCTGTCAGTATCTCGAATTCAAATACATAAAGAGAATGTCAGTTTTGTAACTAGATTTTTTGGGCTTTTGGCCCTGTTGTAGTTTGGTTTGTTGGGAAGAAATATATATAAGTTAGTGGTTCTTTGGCCATCGGCTGATACGCCTGTTTACTTCTGCATGTATATTTGACTGCAAGATCGATGCGGACAGATACTTCTAATTAGATGGTCGTTATCTTATAATAATAGTCAATCAGGTACTGACTCATTGCTGTCAGTTTGGTCGGGCTTACGGTGCCAACTCATATGGTGACCCTAATGACGCCCTGTCTAGGCCAAAATAAAAATGAATCAATGTCAAACAAGCAAACTAACATTCAGGCGTAAATTGATGGACAGCTGGAATCCGGACTTGAAGGGACAGTATCTATAACGAATTTATATGTCAAAAGTGGAAGACATTCGAAGCGAAAGACAGACAAATCATCAGGCATGACAATAGGAATTCAGCATGTAGACAATTTGGCATGACAAACTGATTGACCTCAATGAAGCGTTATTTTGTACAGTCTTGTCCATATAACATATATGACTTAGTCACTCCTGTTGGTTGCTTCATTTATATTGCCGTGAATAATTCAGACTTTATAACAATGAGGAACCTTAATTAGGTAGTATTTATTATATATATATGTGTTATAAATCAATTTCATAATTAGATGATCACGCTTTGCATAGCCGCTGTTAATTTTCACATGACATATCTTAATTTAGCATTTCATATCATTCGTACCCCTTCATTGGCGTCGTTAAGTAATCCTACAACCCCTACTAGGAGTGGTTGTTTTGTTTTGTTACTTTTTTATAGTTTCATTCAACTTTCCTCATTCCTACATCTGTACTGTTAAAATGTCATAGCTTTAGTTTCCATTTCCATGTTTTTCATTTACCTTGGAAATTTTTTTTCGTTTGGCATTTTGATTGATTACTATCACCATTCATCACCTGATTTCTTCACTAGTGTTTAACATTTTCAAAATTTTAATTGATAGTTATTGTACTAAAAAATTTCATACATTTTCCCAAGAAATCTCAATTTCTTTTGGAGTTTCAATTTAGTAATCACATCTCTTTCATCAACTATTCCTTAGTTTTTTGCATAATCATATTTTAATAATATTTATTAATATAATGTACCGGATAATTTGAATGACCTGGTTGCGATAATTTAAAAAAAAAATAATATAATTATTTTTTTTTATCCGGGGGTCGAGGTATACTGTTACGTCCATTTTCGCACAACCATTTATGATGCGAGACTTAACAGATTCCCAGATGCCAAAATCTAACTATGTTAGAAGTACTTAGGTACGCATCTATGTATGTGATAATTGCTTAAATTTATTATGCACCAAAGAGCACAAATTTGGTGCGATATATTCGTTGGTTGCCACAGAGAACGCTTACGCGTCAAAGAGCGAGACAAGATGCCGGCTTTTCCAAGACAGACGTTGTTCTGGTCTCTGAGTCCCATATTGCGTGAATAGTTGATTGTTATAATATATTTGCTACCTTCCAGGGTGAAGCGTTTGCCACATCCAATTCTGGCTCACATTCGTCAGTATTCTCAACGTGATACTTGATGTAAGTACTTTTTCAAGATTCTGGCAGGGCTTCAATAAGGCCGTTCATGACCTACTGCTAGTGCGTCCAGATCCTCTGCAAAGTAAGATTGAAAGCGATACTTATTGTATTCTCAAGGGAAGATGTCCGGCTAAACATACCTATGTATCTGTGATTACAGATAGAATCTGAAAGGATGTGAATAATCGTTCGAAATGCCGTTTACGTCACGTTTGACAAATAAATTCGTTATAGAAACTGTCCTTCAAGCCCGGATTCCAGCGTCCATCAATTACGCCTGAATGTTAGTTTGCTTGTTTGACATTGATTCATTATTATATTGGCCCATAGACATGTCGTCATTAGGGTCACCATATTAGTCGGCCACCCGTAAGCCCGACCAAACTGACAGCATATGAGTCAGTACCCTGATTGACTATTATTATAAGATACGACCATCAATTAGAATTAACTGCCGCCTCGCCTGAAGGTCAAAAATACATGCAGAAGTACACAGCGTATCAGCCGATGGCCAAAGAACACTAACAATATATATATATTTCTTCCAACAAACCAAACTACAACAGCAAAAAGCCCAAAATCAAGTTACAAAACTGACATTCTCTTTAAGTATTTGAATTACAAGATACTGACACTGGGAACACTAGATCTCGTAATAATTTTCCTACCTGGGACTAATTGATGTAAACATAACCAGATCCAATTAACAGTAACGAAGTAAGCGTTTTCCCCAAATAACAGGATTAATCAAACATTGAGGAGCTGGGGCTTATTTTGCCAAAATACAACCCAACACTGGATTTTGCTGTTTGTACCATGGAGACATGTTCCAGATGTTGTTAATCAACAATTAGGTAAGCGCCACTGAAAGTGGCCACTGTTTGTCTGTAGCGAGAGGAAGAAGGAGGGAATTAATTCTTCTATTGTATAATCATTGTACTCATTTTGTTGTGCCTTTCTTTTGTTTGCTAATACTGTTATTTTTCTGAATAGATTAATTAGGAACTCTGTTCTTTACAGTATATTCAAATTCTATATCAGCGCAAATCTTTTGACCTTTTGGGGGTTATTTAACTTCTTCTTGTGGGATCTTGTCTCAACAGAGGGGATTGCACATGGGGTTTATTTCTTTATGATTTCTGTAACCTATGATTTTTTTCTTTTTGATAAATGATACTGAATGTTGTGAAGTTTTTCTTTATGATAAATAAACTTAACATATAAACTTAATTACCTGTGTTGGTCAGCTCGGCCCAATATCCATACTCCAATAATATTGTTTCACGTTTGTGCGTCTAATTGTCGTCACTTATCTGTGTGTGTGTATGTGAGTGGTAAATAGTGTATATGGTAATATACTACTTGTCAAAAGTCAAGGGCCCACGTTATTATTTTCAATACACTTTTATATAAGCGCATAGAATGATTAAATAAAGGAAGCTTTTAGTAAAAATGGATTCAAAATCTTCCTCTGACAGTCCTCTATGCACGTTAAGCATAAAAAACAACTCACCAACAACCATGGTGATCACGTGCAATTTGGTTTTTCTGACCATAAATTCACATTTTTAATCTGTTTTTTCAAACTTCCGTACAACCAAACAGGTGAAGTAATCGTGCTGATTGACATTCCACGTGCAATGGCGACTTTTCATGAACAGGGTTCACTCTTAATTTGTTTTACAATCAGCAGACTTAGGGTAGTTTCATCACTTGCAAAAACCATGCCACCGAGAAGAAGTCTTGACAACTTACAAGGAATGAGGGCTATAGCGTGGGTTGAAAGTAGTTTATCTTCTTCTTCTTCTTTCGTTCGCTTGAACTATATTGTCTATATCTGCAATGTTGTTTCTTGTATAAACTTCACTGTCTTTTGTAGTTTCATACAAGGGTCCATATAGTTTTGCTTCCAGTGTTGTTTCTCTGGGCCAGTGGGTTTGCCTCAATATATCATATTCGGGGCAATCTTGAAGTACGTGCTCCGCAGTCTGGGGTGCCTGTCCACATGTACACATGGCTGAATTGCCAATCTTGAATTTTGTATACATGTGGCTGCGGAGGCGGTTGTGTCCTGTTCTGAGGCGCAGAATGACTATTTGTTCTGATCTGTTCATAGCTTGGTAGTCATCCTGCGTTGGTGTTGGTGGCTTTCTGATAGATGTGATCATCTTTTTTCTTCTGATCGTACGTAACTGGTACATCCGGTTGCTCGTCTGCAGCACCTTCTTTAGCCAGTCCATCTGCTCTCTCGTTTCCTGGTATTCCACAATGAGACGGTATCCACTGCATGGTGACCCTGCGCTGGTTGCACAGTCCAGAAAGTAGTGCTTGTATGCCTGGCAATTTTCTGGACTGAAGTTCTTGGAGTGCTGGTCTTGCATCTGTTAGGAATACTAAAGGCTGTGGACAAAGATTGGTGTTCAAACAGTTTCTCAGTTGCCACCTTGATTGCCTGGATTTCTGCATCATAGTTGTTACAGAAATTTCCCCGTTGGTATTCTGACCGTATCCCTAGTGTTGTTTGGGTATTCTATGTACACTCCTGGCCTCTTCCATTCTTTACTGCATTCTGTGCTGACCCATCCGTGTATACTCGGACCCAGAGGTCGTGTGGGTCTTCATGCTCCAGGAAATTGAGAGTGACTGTCCTACGTTGCACGCTGTTCTGTTCATACCTGTTGAATATTCCTTTCACTTTTGTGTGGATGTGTACTGGTAGCCCATGCTCCTCTCTCCAAGGGGTTTGTTCTGGCACAGACTTTAGGGGGCTGTTAACTTCAGGCAGGTCTGAGGTTTGTCTACGTAATCGTTTGGCCTGGTGGATAAAGCTGCTTCTTTTCAGTCGCCCCATTGCTAGGTTTTGGAATCTGTCCTTCATTGGATGGCTCGGCATACAGAAGAACTTTTCTGCCTGTGTTAGCACTTTCGTGTCTCTGCGTTCTCTCAGTGCTTGTATCCTCCCGACTTTCTCCATCTTCACTATAGGCGTTGATTTCATTGCCCCCGTGATGACCCTAAGCGCCTGGTTTTGCACCTTATCTAGCTCTTGTAATGTGGTGTTTTGATGCTGGACACCACGCAGCTGACCCATATTCCAGGTGTGGTCGTATGCCCTGCTGGTAAACTTTACTAAGTATTTTCCCGCTGGCTCCCCATGTGGTTCCACTTAGTTCTCTCAGGATGGCTAACTTCCTCCTGGCCTTTGTTGCTGCTTTGTTGATGTGCTGCTTCCATGTCAGCCTATCATCGAATGTAACTCCGAGATAGGTGGGTTGTTTATCTTCTCTCAGGAGCTCTTCGTTTATCTTGATGACACCAGCTTTTTTGTTTGGGAGAGGAGGTGAAGAGCGTAGTGCTGCACTTGTCTGTATTGATGCTGACACACCATCTATTTGCCCATGAGGTTAAGGCATCTATAGCTCATTGTACCAGGTTGCTGGCCACTATTGCATGCTCATTTCGGCCCCATATTACCAGGTCATCAGCGTACATTGCCACTTTCATTCCATGTGGTAGTTCAGCAACCAGGTCGTTGATGTAGACTAGGAAAAGTGTGGGGGACAGAACCCCTCCCTGAGGGACGCCATGACGCAGTAGAATTTTCTTACTCTTGAGGCCATCTAGTTGTACTCGGGCTCTTCTGTTATACAGGTATGCTTTCACTCATTTGTACATCTTACCATTCACTCAACAATTTCTCAGTTTCTTCAGAAGCCCTTCTTTCCAAACCTTGTCAAATGCTTTCCTTAGATCTATCCATGCTGCTAGTACCAGTTTCTTATCTTGGAACGCATCCTCAATCTCTTGGGAAATTTCTTGGGGAATTTTGGAGAGATTTCAGGCCACAGGAAGTGTGGAGGATCGCCACCGGCCAGGTCGCCCTAGATGCACCAATAGACATGATGACCGGTACCTCTTATTGTCAGCCCTGCGCCATCGAACAGTGACTTGTTCCACTCTAAGATGTCAGCTGAGACAAACTGTAAACGTTAATGTCAGTCAAAGCACCATTCGCAGACGTTTACATGAATTTGGACTGGCTGCTCGACGTCCTGCAGTCAGAATCCCTCTTACTCCTGCTCATCGCAGAGCTCGTGTTGCTTGGTGTCGCGAGCACATCCGATGGACAAGGCAACAATGGAGTCAAGTTTTCTTCACTGATGAATCTCGTTTTCACTGTGTCATTCAATGATGGCAGGATTCGAGTTTGGAGACGACCAGGTAGCAATTTACTGATGACACAATTCGAGAGGTGGATCGTTATGGTAGGGGTTCTGTCATGGCCTGGGGAGGCTTCTACAGACACGGCAGGACCCCACTCTACATCATCCAAGGCAACTTGACCGGCCCAAGATACCAGAACGAAATCTTGAGACCAATTGTTCAGCCTGCTCTGGAGGCCATCGGTGGTAAAAATGCCATCCTCCAAGATGATAACGCTCGACCCCATCAAGCTCGTGTGGTGAATGAGTTTTATTCAGCAACATGGGATCATCAGGATGGCGTGGCCAGCTCATTCACCTGACCTTTCTCCGATTGAGCACCTCTGGGATGTCCTTGGTCGAAGATTGTCAACAAATCACCCCCCTGCCAATGGATGTTGCACAGCTGACTGCATTTCTGCTTCAGGAATGGCAAGCTGTTCCTCGGGATACTCTTCGGACCCTTGTGGACTCGATGCGTCTACGCTGTCTTGAATGCCTTTCTGCAAACGGTGGTCATACCCGATTTTGAAATGTCTATTTGTCCAATATCTTTTGTGTGACTTTNGAAAAGGTGGGTGACACACTTCACAGCTTCATTGCGTTTGAATGTGTGTTTCCATTTCTTTACGTGACATGTCAATTTGGTATTCAATAAATGCCGTTTTGACTGATACCAATTACGTTTATATCAGATTTGTTTTATGGTTTCTACCAAGGTTTTTCTAAGTGGCCCTTGCCTTTTGACGCGTCGTAAATATAGAAAGGTAAACTGTCTGGTAAGCAAATTTCAGTCGTAGCGATGGGCTGGACTAGAGTATCTTCTAAATCCAGAGACAGACTCTACCTTTTTCACCATTCACTCGTGAAATCTATTTCTTTACCTTATCTCTCACTGAGTTACCACCTTTTTTCCAGTTCTATTCAGACGGGACCAGAATCTATCTTAATCACCTATAAAAAATCTGCGACAATGAGGATGTAAACAACTTAAAATAGTGGCTTTTAAATCGCCCAGTATTGTTCTGTCTCAGGCATATATTTAGTATGCATTTGATTTTGATTGGAGAAGATATTCGACACAGCAGCGCGTGATGTCCACAGCAGTGCGTGATGTCCCACTTTGTTTGTCCTGGTGATTTATTTTGGTTTATTCATTGCCCTTTAGCTCCCAGAGGAGCATAGGCCTTAACAAATGCATGCCAAACCTTCCTAGCCTGTTTCATCCCTTCAAGGTCTTTCTACGCCTTCTTTGTCACGTTCATATATGTCTGCAGTTTCCTTCTCCGCGCGCTATTGTTTCCCACTTTGACCTCTCTAACCCTAAATACTATCAACAGGTATATGAACTGTTTTTTCAAAAAAACGGTGTTTTTTAAACTGTTTCTAAACGTTAGATATGAATGTTTCTAAATGTTGTATATAAACTGCTTCTAAATAGTGTATATGAAGCTCTTTCTAAATGTTGGATATAAACTGTTTCCAAGCTATGCTGTATTTAAACCGTTTCGAAACGTTGTATATAAACCATTTCTAACCGTTGTATATGAACTGTTCCTAAAATCGCTGTATGTCAAGTGTTTTCTAAATGTTTGTATAAGAAACTGTTTTCTAATCGTTATATATGAACGTTTTTTAAATGTTTTAATTGACTTTTTCTAAACGCTGTTGTGTGAACTGTTTCTAAATGCTATAATAGTTTTCTAAAAAGTTAACATATTTTTTTCAACACAGTCTATATCTATACTATATTTCTCAATAGTTCACCTCAGTTTTCTTTAAAGCTTGTATTAATTTGTATCCACAGTTTATAGCGTCGTACATCCTGCACCCTATATCTGTGGGGATGGGTATAGAGTTGAACGATTGTCGTAGAGTTGCAATGTTTTGAACGGATATCGTGTTGTAAGCTCCAACATTGTTGCGTTTTTCAAGGTAAAATTGACTCATCAGATGCTGTGTGTAAGAGTGGTAAAAGTGAAGGTATATAGATTATGCAGATTCCTAGTTTAACAAGTAAGGCAATTCACTTAGTAACTCTCTACAAAACTTGTGTCTTCTGCTTCCCCCTCCTTTTTGCGCTTGTGAAGGAGCATGGTGTTAAAGAGTATTATATTGTATTTTTGCATATTGACCACACTGAATATATTAGCAGTTTAATTTACGCTGTAATATGTTTTTGCTGGGGTTAATATGATGTCGCACTCTTTTTTCATTGTAATTGAATGCGATATAGTTGATACGTCACTTGGTGAAATATGACTTATATCCTTTTGCACCTAATTTATGCAACGGTTAAATCAGGCCTTTCCGTCTTAAGAATCCACAGAAAGGCCGTTGATTGTTCACTCCCGTGATATATGCAGATTAGTATAAAATCCCTGTCGTGGATATCCATACAGACGAAGGTCGCCACCATTATATCAAGAAGATGCCGACTTATGCTTCTATCAAGTCCGTACTTTGTAAAGAAATGTTTCTTACGGGAGTATTTTATTATCGTCATTCATCTGGTTCTCGCTACTTGGTGACATCCTTCATACACCGCAAGTATATAGGCAAGATATGATGATGAGACAGAGACTGAAAGCAGAGAGTTATCTTACAACTGTATGTATCCCATTTTGCCATGCATGAACTTATTTTATCGTTTAAATAAAAATGTTCGTATATTCGTGGAACCATCCAACGATGGCCTTTAGCATGTGATTTTGATAATCTTATTCGTTTCTAACCTGCCTATCCCCAACTACAATCTTTCAAGTCGTTATCAGCATGATTCTACTAAAATTAAGGTTCTTCTACATGTCACATCTCATAAATCAAACCATTCTGTACAAATTCATCTTTGTAACTAAGAGAAGCCACTCATGCAGTTAGTTATCTTTCTGGAAGCCAGGTTAGTTATCTTTCTGGAAGCCAGTTTTTAGTTATCTTTCTGGAAAGCCAGTTAGTTATCTTTCTGGAAGCCTGTTTTTAGTGATCTTTCTGGAAGCAAGTTAGTTATTCTTTCTGGAAGCCAGTTAGTTATCTTTATGGAAGCCAGTTAGTTATCTTTCTGGAAGCCCATTAAGATATCTTCCTGGAAGGCAGGTTAGTGTATCTTTCTGGAAGGGGCAGTTAGTTATCTTTCTGGAAGCCAGTTTAGTTATCTTTCTGGAAGCACAGTTAGTATATCTTTCTGAAAGCCCGTTTAGTTATCTTTCTAGAAAAGCCTGTACTAAAACATTTCATATACTACTCTTGCAGCAGAAGTTTTTCTGAGGTTAATTTTGTTTAAATGATGATGTTGTTCAGCCTCATGCCCAACCTCATGTTAGTCGCCACGTACGGACCTGGCCCGAGGGGCAGGTAGTTCTATTTCGTTCTTCGTCTCTTCAGAGACACCCCACGTGGGGACTACACTGGGGGTAAATTAATTTTGAAGAGGACGCTGCCCAAAAACATCTAAGTTTCAAAATAATATTTTAGTTGTAAATAGTAAACAGGTACAGCTAGAAACGTTATAACTAACTGATACTGGTGTTGAGGGGTCCAGGGGTTAAAATACAATCCCTATAAGAAAGTCCAGCCATCGAGCGGTAGGGTGGACAAGTTCCCTCCCTCGCTGCCTTCACTAACTCAAGAGAGCAGAGTCAAGTACCCCATTTACAGCTGGGTAGCATGGTCGAGCGTGAATGGCCACAGTCTTTCTGACCCGGTGCCTTTTTGCTGTTGACAGCCAAGTGCTTTACCCACTCTGCCAATCGAACGCTCTGTGTTGTTATAAGCAATTTTTTTTGGGAAAGCGAGCTTTTTATGCATTAATGAGAATGATTTTAATGTAGTAATGTATTCTTTTTTTAAATAAAAGACGATGAGTTATGTCATGTGCGAGTCTTTCGAAAATTTCAAGAGTGAGGAGAAGTGAATTGTCGCAAAATTCTTGGGGAACCCATTTGTTGTTTCCGTTACCGTATTTATATTTATTTAGTTTTGTTGTTGTTGAGGGAATTGGGCATGAAATCGGCTCTTCTTACCGCTTGACTTCTTTTCTTTGGCTTCCAGCTGACTGAAATGGAGAGAGAACAGGAATCCTATTTGAGGACTTACATGCTCCAAAAACTAACGGAAACAGGTAATTGTGGACCTTACATAAACGATGAAAATCATTCCTTAATGACTGGAGGGAAGACTCTTTCCCTTATGATTTATCTCAGTTAAAGTTTGACAGGTCATTTCATGAGTTTCCTCATGTGTTAACACTTGTAAATGCTCCACAGTTTTAATTTAGGCAGACAACCCCTCCCCCCCCCCCCACCCCCCCCCGTCAGGGCGGGAGGGTTTTACGGCGCATTGCTTTGCGCATGCGCCTGGCCCGAATATATCAGGGCGGCACGGAAGAATAAGCCAGTCCTCAGTTCATTATTCTGTCCTTGCTGTCAAGGAATTAGGGTCAATTGGTCCAGCCTTAAAGCACCGTCTGGCCTTAAACAATGTAAACACACGAACTTTGTCAGGTGGTTTAGTTGAGGACAGGCAGAGTCACACCACAGTCCACTACTATGCCGGGTAATGTCCATGATACAAGGTGGCCAGCCTAACCACTTCGCCCAAGTGTAACCCAGTATAGCACACAGGATAGTTACCAGCTTGCACTTAAAATTAAGTTTCAACTTATGGACGGGTGGTTACCCGCTCACAGTTCCCCACTATCGTCAGAATATTTTTTAAAGTAACAGTAGTGGTCTGCACTCAGTCCCCCAACTTCCGTTTCAAATAGTTTAGTTATGTCAAGTGACGACTCTGCCACTTTTGCCTGGGTAGACAAGTTTAAAACGGGGGGTGCCAACCTCTGCTATACCACTACTCGTCATGCAGTCTAGTGATTATTATTCTCTCAATATCAATGGTTTGCGAAATAAGCTAGACCAAGTAATTAAGACAGAACCGGATGTTTGTGGTTTTTACAAGCAAACCGGTGTTACTAACAGACTCATTATGTCGGTTTCTAATTAGTAAAACTAAGATAGGTCTTAAACATGGTTTAGTTATCGGCCCGGAGCACCCTGCCATCCTGGGTGTTGCCATCCTTCAAATTAATGAAAGATTGGGATGCAGTGGCATCATAGCACTGACAATGATAAGCAGAATCCTAGTCATAATTATTCAACAACACATACCGTACAAAAGACACACAAAGCACGATCATTCAACATATACGCCACAGCGGGCAAGAGACGGGACGACCTTGTTTCTATGACGAAATTACAAGACACTCACACAAACATTACAAAGGGGACAAGAAAATTGTGGGCGGAGACTTTAATTGTGCCTTGTCTGACCTCTAGATATGTCTATGAGCTCCGTAAAGGAGCGCAGGCCTCACAGAAAAGTCTTCGCTCTTAAGACAAATACAAACGCTATGCTAGACAACATGACTCTCGACTATACAGAAAAATAGAGCGTCACAAAACAAACCTTAACATTTAACGACAAAATGAACCCATATTTTAGAGACAGGCATCAAGACCTGGGCAGATATATGCATCTAGTAACCTACAATATACACAAAACATATCATAAAGAAAAGTACACTTCAATTTACCGACCACAAGGCAGTCTACACAGTCCTTAGTACGGACACACGCACAACATTCAAAGAGATCCCCACATTGGAAATTTAAACAACAATCTAACTTAAAAATCTTATACAAACAGAACAAATAACACAACTAATACACGTTACGCACAAGACATTCCCAAAATAACATCGCCAATATTTGGACAAGTTAAAAAATACAATAAAGATAGTACACCGATTTAAGCTACACTTATACATAGGAAATTTCAAAAATAAGAGGGGATTTATAAAACATTTAGTTTAACTAATAGTTTAGATAACACGAACCCTCACATCCACACCTTAGAAGAACCATTAGATCAATATATGCAGATACATACCAGGAGCATTATATAGGAACAAAATTACCACACTATAACGCAAGAAATCCCTAGTAGGCAATATTTAGCATTGAACAATGTACAACGCAGTAACAGATTCATGAAATAACATATAGAACGGCAGCATCAAACAGACCAACACCAACATTAGTCGCGCAGCCGTTCTTTGAATATTATAAACACATTACTAAAAGAAGAACGATGCAAGCATACAAGATAAATTTCGACAATACACAAAGTGTTTACAGTGAGAGGAAAGTGAAAGGCTAGACCAACCTTAACTTTAGACCAATTTGCAAGGGCTCTTAGTACTTTTCAAAAAGATCAAAGCAACCCGGACCTGTTGGGTTAACTGCAGAATTCTACAGGGCTTTCTTCCCCAGTTTAGGGCCCATTCTAATTAAAAGCAGGAAAGCATTCAAAAAAGGGAACTCCCGGAAGTTTAAATCATTCATATATTACACTTATTCCCCAAGGATAGTAATGATAAAAAGTCAATTAAGGATTTTAGAGGTCCATCACTATTTTTAAAAAGGTTGATTATAAAAATTCTAGCCAAGGCACAACTCTGAAGCTTAATCCACACAGCACAAAAAATTCACGAAGATCAGCAGTGTAGTGTTCAAGGTAGGAACATTTGTATACACACACATTCATTAGAAACTGATTACATACACACATATAGGCAGGGCCAGAGCGCCATATTAATCCCCTAGACCAGGAAAAGGCATTTGAATAGAGTATCGCATGCCTTCCTACATAAAAGTCTTTAAAGCTAATAAATATAGGGGAATACTTTAGAACATGGATCAAAATTCTATATAACAAACCTGAAAGTAGAATATTGGTTAACCACAGTGTAACCAAATCATTCAAATTAACGAGATCAGTGAGACAATGGTGCCCATTTTCGCCCGTGTTATATATAATAACATTATAACCTGTTTTGGAAAGAATAAGACAAGATACAAATATCACGGAACTTTTCGTCCCCGGTATAGGGTAAATGAAACTGTTTGGCCTACGCCGATGATACTATATTCCTTTCCAACAACAAAGGATTCTATTAAAAAAATATATTAGAGGTTTTCAAAGAGTTTGGATACGCTAGCGAATCCAAACTAAACATTCAAAAATCAAGTATAATGGAATAGGGAATAGTATAATGGGATAGATGGGGCAATAGATCAGATTTCCCATTCCAATTAACGCAAGTAAATAAAAATCAAAAATGTATGGCATTAACTATTCTTTTATTCCTCAAGACCCCAACAAGGAAACATGGACAAAATTGTTAGAGAAAATTCAAAAGATGCTAGGGACTTTATAAGATACAAAACGGCCACCATTTTCGAAGAAGTGTAATAGTAAATTGTTTTATTATGCCAAAAATAATTTACACAGCTAAACATACAGATGATACCTAAAAAAGATTATAACAGAAATAAAATAAACTAATTAGGGCCTTTATTTTTTAGGAATACTTGGGCACAGTATGTAAACAAACCACTCTAATGCAACCAAAAAAAATAAAGGGGGGATAGCCGTAAAGGATATTGACACCAAAATTAAAGCGTTAAGAATTAAATACATAGGGGAAGTATAAAGAGCCCGGGTCTATACCCACTGGCACACTATTATATTGGGTTAAGACTATCAAGTTTTTTGTAAATTAAATAATAATCAACCCCATTTTTTTGGGACAACCACCTCCCTTTTATTACAAATATGTCCTGAAGGAATTTAGAAGGGAACAAACATTTTAATAAAACAAGACAAACTCAAAACTTTTTATATAAACTTCTAAGTCGCAAAAACACAGAAGCACCACTGAGCACACGAAGGGGGTACCACAACCTTTTCATAAACTGATTACACACAGGAGTAGTAGTTTTATAAACAATCATTGCAATAAGACATCAAACCACAAGCAAAAGAAGGTTCAATTTCAGACTAATACACAGTTTAGACACCACATTGCTAACCAAATCATCAATAATAGGCAAACAGGATTTAGCACCAAAATGTAAACAGTGTTGTTGAATAACCAACATGGAGACAGAGAGAAACCACTTGGTTTTTACACAATGTAAAAACAGTGCGTAACAATACATTAAACAAATTAAGAATGCTAATAGTAAACCCAATGAACACAACATTCCACTCAAACATTGTACACTTGAGCGGGTCCATTTTGAATACATTACCAACAAATGTCGAGGACTGACAGAACTTAACCTACTGACTTTTACTATCTGACTGTTTAGATATCTGGTTTGGACGTGAAGGAATAGGCCGTGTATGACGGTAGACATTACCGACAGTACAATATTTACCACAAATCTATGAACGGGCCTTTATGACGCAAGACATTAACAGACACATATTTGAAACTTTTTTGTTGTTGATTGTTTCAAATAAAATAGTTTTAATTACTAACCTTTATCGACCTTCGGTCGGTTCCATTACAAAGCACGGTAGCTTTGTTTGTACAATACTTCATTAACATATGTCCTAATCTCATGGTAAGGTGTCATCATCATTTGGTCTATGTACCATCAATTCATTTCATCTCCATTGCATCATTCATGAAGTTATAAACAATGTGTTTATACCTTTGCGGGATATTGACTGGTAATAAAGTTATTTTGGGGAGGGGAGGGGAGGAAGAAAAGAGGGGGGGTTTATCTTTAGTATGTGTTAATGTTTAAAAGTTTTGGTATAATGGTTCGCTCAATGTTATTGACTAGTCTGCAATGCTGAGGTTGGGAGGAAGGGAAGGAGTGGGGGAGGGGAGGGGGGGAAGGGGGGGGTTTCCATTGTCTTTTTATTTTTATTATTACCAATATATGATAAAAAGTAAACAAATTTAGTAAATAAACATTGATGTTAATTGACCTGAATAAAGGTTTTTTTTAAACAAAAAAAAAAAAGCCCATTAGCCAACCGAACAGGAAGTGAATCTGCTCGGGCTCAAGAAGTTGAATCTGTGGGTGACAAGAACTTCAAATACAAGAGAAATTAGATAGCTCTAGAATTGGATAGTGGTAGAAGATTTCTGGATACTAGATTTAACTGTGGTCTTTTTTAAACATTAGGGCTAGCTCATAGTTGTGCTAGTAGGACTGTGATATAAGTAACGGGTGATTCTGTGGTAATTACGGTAAGAGAACTTTTTTTTGACTCATATTTTACGCATAAGCTATAGGAAGAGAAGGGACATGTTGTTCAGGAAAATAACAGTCCACATATTATCAGAGGTTAATGACGCTCACTTTTAAGGGAGCGGAGCAAACAAAAGAAAAAAGAAATAAAGAAAGCAAAGGCCCACAAATTAAAAAGCCTTAGAAAGTGCGATAAACTTGTCTTATCAGATAGCCAGGATGGGCCTGTTATAACAAAGAAAGATGAGACAATTGTTATTAAAACCAAGAATTGTGAGCAAAGGCTTTTACAGCACTGACCATTTATGAAAAACTTCATGCGCTTCTCCATTAAAGAGTAAGTATGAAAGAGACCACCACAGCTGTACCTGACCTTATATAACTTTATATTGTGAAAAGAGTAAGATGAAGAGACCACCAACAATCTGTACCTACATTATATAACTTTTTTATATGTGAACTATGAATGATATTGATACATGTATTGAAGCTAGGCCTGACAGGTATAGGCAAGAGTCTACGGGTAGAGGAATATAATAATAATTACCTTGGGAAAATACATTGGAGCCTAATTCTGGGGATGCCTGATATAAAGGGAGATTGAAACATACCCCTTATAGAAAAGAATTGTGGAACACATGTTGTGTAAAATTTTAAATCCATTCTGTTTTGTAAATTTCTACACTCAATTTGGTTTAATCAATAAAAGATGTTGGGAGTGGGTATTGGCTGTTTTGGGCGCCGTGACCACCTCTCCTACAGCGACAACATGGCATTTACACCACCTCCTGATGAAAACAAAGCAACCCAACATCAACAACAGCCTATATAAGAGAATACCCAACAGAATCAATAATCATAGGACAGAGAAAGGATAAATAGTTGACTTGAAAACAAGAATATTCATAACATGGAGAGATTGTTCAAGAACAATCTACAAAACATATAAGAAGAGAATAGCATTTGAGAGACTTCGCTTCAGAGCTAAAGCGTTGTAGAAATTATGCAATCGATTTCCCTTGCATAAGAATAGTAGATGGATTGTGTTGCAAAAAGTTTATAAGATGAAATAAAGGAGATTGTTGAAATCAAGCTACAACCATTGACAAAGTGAAAGAAGGAAGACCAAAATTTGAATTTGAAAAAAATACGAACTGAAGACCTGCAGTTACTAGATATAGAGCCTCAGCACAGAGAATGTCGCAGTGCAAACGGGATGACAGGGTTTAAGAAGAGTCTAATCCCCAGTCAGGATAAAGTCAAGACAAGTTACAAATGTCGCACAAACAGATGACAATGTAAGAAGAGTTTTATCCCAGTCTGAGTAAAGGGAAGAAAAGTTACAAATGGCTTACGTTTATACAGTACTTGAAATGGTTGATAAGATAGAAAAGCTGACATCCGAAGAAAGTTAGTATGATGGAATGACAGTGCGGTCATTGAAACCAGAGTACATTCTTGTCGATGCTATGGAGTCAAGCACAGATGAAGAAAGATAAACGGTGCAGAAAAGTCCAAACAATTGCTAATATTTCAGAGATAGAGACTGCTGATGAGATGCTGAACAGTCTAGTGTCAAAAGGAATAGGTGTTCTAGTAGATATAAAGACATTACTTCTTTAGAAAGGACAGGCAAGTCAAAGTAATAAGAATTTTATCGATAACGTAGAACACAGTAACATTCAAGATCAAGTGCAAGATGAGAAACAAGAAGATGTCACATGCAAAAATTTAGAAAGAACTGACCTGAATTTGCAAAGTCATATAGCTGTTCCAGAATTGAGTGACGTTCCCTTACATAGTGGATATTCAAGAAATGAACAGCCCTAATCCACAAAAAGAATCAAGAACAGCTGAAGCAAGTTACAGCATCAGCACAGATAGAACTCAGGGAACACAAACAGAGAATAAAGCTGCAAGTTTCGGCAACACAAACAGATGCTGATCTTAACACGGACACATCAGCACAGATATATTCAGGAACAAACAGAGCGGAGTTTGTATGGGCCAGCGGTCCGGCAGGAGAAAAGAAAAAAACAGTTAGATTCAAGGTAGCAAACCAAGTACACAGGAGATTCCAGAAGAAAACTGAAATAAAACTGTAGTCTTCAGAGAATGCCACCTTAACACCGTGACAATAAAGCAGGTGCACCAATTATTAGAGATGAACGTTAACAGATAAAGGAGACTTATCTAAAAGAAAACAAGAGGTAATAGAGATATAACTTGAAGTGAAAGATATAGCTGCACTGTGGCGAAACTATTGATAGAAAATTTGAAGAGGCCCAGCAATAGGTTAGAAAAGAAGAACCCAGTCCACGGTCACACATAAGAAGTAGAAGTACAGATCGAGGGTATGTTTCCGATCTAAGAGCCGAGAAGCAAATAGAAACAGTAGTAGAAGTAGAGAAACTACTAAGGATCGAGGGAGATTACCGATCTAGTAGTAGAGAGGAGAGAAATAGGAGTATAATTAGAGGTCGCGGTAGCGACATAGAACCTGCGAGGAACTCAGGGAAAATGAAAGGTGCCAACAATAAGAGAGAAAACCGAGACAAACGGTTTGAACGAAGTAAGAAGTAAGACGTTTGAGAGAAACTCGGGGGGAAGATATACGAGATACAGAGGTAGAGGGGAAACAAAGTGTTAATGAAGTCAGAATAGTAGAAGAGACACAAGATAAGATAAATTCAGATAGCGTTAGAGGCGCTCAGGAAGCAAAGAGAGAGAGAAGTGATGAGGAAGTTTTTAGAGATGGACCAAGAAATAAGTAAGGAGAATGGGAGATAGTAGTAGGAGGCTATGAGAGCAGAATCATAGCACAATACATAAACAATATGGTGGCGGCAGCTTAGTCTTGAGAAGATTTAGTATAATTGGTCTGTACCGCACACAAGACAGAACTGAGTATACCTGATGAATAGGATACAGCAGTAGAGGAGAAGAGTAAAGGAGATGTAAGACCGTACATTTGAGGCCGCGGTAGTACGGCAGAAAATTTTTTGTGAAAAAAAGTCGTGGTGACGACGGCAGAAATAGTGGAGACTAGATTTTTGATGAAGCAGCAGCAGAAAACAGCAACTATGGGATGAAATAAAGTGACAACTACAACTATCGGTCACAAGTTAATCCTAGGTTATAAAGATCAAGATGGGACATTGAAGATAATAGACTTTTACAATCAGCAAGAAGAAACAGTACAGCGGAGTCCAAGCCTTATAGACGAAATAAAGAAGCTCGAATTACTTGAGAAGTCTAGCCGCACTACACGAAGACAACACATCAGTGTTCGCAATGTTAGTCACATGGTCACAACCATCATCCCCTATCCCTTCGTCAACCCCAACATACTCCCTGCGACACATGTCGCAACCCCAGTGATCATGTGAAGCGAACATATGATGACAGAAGACGATCACTCACAGCTTCAGGAGAATCAGCCAAACTGAAACCTTACAAAAGTAAACAGGAGTCAACTACAATTATCAGCCACAAGTTAACCCCAGCCCATTAATCAAGTCGGGACGTTGAAGATGACAGACCTATGCAGTCAAAGAGAAATGACATACTACAACATGGTTGAAGCCTTACAGAAGAAACAAAGAAGCAAGAATCACATGAGAGTCTACCTGCACTACAAAGACAACACACCAGTGTTTGCAATGTTAGTCACATGGTCACAACCATCGTTCCCTATCCCTTCGTCAACCCCAACATACTCCCTGCGACACCTGTCGCAACCTCAGTGATCATGTGAAGCGAACATGTGATGACGGAAGATAATCTCTCACAGCCATACACGAAGCAACGACTCAGCAGAATTGGAGCATTACAGAAGACTTCAAAGGGTACAAACTACAACTCCCAGCCTACACACTACAGTGGGGACGATGAAGAAGAGACACTCTTATGATTAACGAGAGGCAACATAATTCAGCAGAAGCGGAGTATTACAGAAGAAAACTTGAATTAACAACTACAACTACCAGCAACAACTACAATTACTAGTCTACACTAAAAGTTAGTTGCTTAACCTTTACAGGACGAGGGCAATCAAAAAGCTTTTATTGGCTGTTTTGTGATTTTTTTTCTAGGCAATTGTTTACATTCAGTAGTTTTCGCCATTGCTTTCGACGGACGGCCGCTTATACCATTGTTAAAAATCCACACAAAGCGATCTGCTACCAAACCGCCTGCAGCAGGTTTCGAACCTGGTATATCTGGATTATGAAACTGCGTTCATATCCATTAGGCCCACAGACGCCGAACAGTCTACACTACACTTAGGATAATTGAAGATGAGCTACCTTACGAGCATTGAAGGAAACAATAAAACTTATCATCGAAGACCTACAGCACAGTTTACAAACTTTAGCAAGAAGATTGCTGACGAGATGGTAGTACTGATACAATCAGAACTTACCAACGTAAAGCAAAGAAAATGACATCGAATGAATGGACGACTTTACCAACACCAGATTCAGAATGTAAACATCATCAAGTATACAAGCTATTGTCATACTGACAACAACAACATATAAATTCGTTCGTCCTCATCCTCCTGCAGAGCGACTATAAATAACATCACAACTGATACCAACTTCATCAGTACGACAGTCGTCTCTCCAGTAGAGAAATTACACTGATGGAGCTTGCAAAAGAGATCTCCAAACTCGTACAAACAGTGTAATCGTCGTAAAGTACTTCCCCAGCAAATAGTACTATTTCACAGCACTCACCCAGCTATAGCGCTTAATAAGGTACCCCAATCAACGGTATCCAACGGTTAGTTAATTCATTAGGTCTCAGTGGTAAATTTAAGTAGTTGTTAACATTTCACAGCACACTTAGACATTTACATTATACACTAACTTTGTGAATATATAAGATATAACTCCGCAAAGAAACTTAATGGTGTACAACAACATAACTAGTGATAAAGTACATTAATCACATAAACATGAAACATTATGACGAGTGATAAACTATTTTGATCACATAGACACATGAGTGATAAGGTTAATTAGTCACGGGACATTCAGATTGTTAATAGAATAGTTTAAAGATAGACACCATTGTACTGACAAACTAGAACTGTTTCAGACTAGGATAAAAGACACAGCATGGCACAAGGCCTATACAAGATTCCTTACAAGAAAAAACTTATCCATATTAAGTAGTTAGTATAACAATTTGCATGTTGACTACTATTGTATATGTATTTCAGATATGATTGGTTCAAGGCTAGAAAAGAAAAGAAAAAATAAACAATAAGAATGAAACAGAGTCAGAAGAAAAGATGTCATGACCACATCACCAGAGGATATTGAGCCAGGAAGTTTACTCTTTCAGATGGAGGTGCACACATTCCATTCATGATGGATGCTCCTACTCACTATAGCATTAGGTACATGGCGACACAGAGCTATGATGTGATCACAATGTTGAGATTATAGCCACTGCTTATTTTTGAAAAATGATGATATACTGATCTTTATATGAATAGGTTTACACATGAACTTCAGATTTTGGTGTTGAATACTTGCTTGACTATGACACACTGGGGTACAGAGTATATAGTTCAGACAGCATTGATGATTCGACGGGTGCATCCAAGGCTAGCATCAGCCGAGCACATCATGTTCTGACTTAGTGACATAGGTCTTTCGCTATTGCCCCAGGACAGACGGTTGGATTCGCGTAGATAGTTGCATACATGACTGATAGTTAGACTGATGCATCCAAGGCTAGCATCAGCCGAGTACATCACATTCTGACGTAGCAACACATATTTCTTGCTATCACTTTGGGGATATTTATTTAATGCATGCTTGGTGACATTATAGTATATATTTCTTTTACACTCTGCCTATCTGACCGTTACAATGTAACACTGACATTGACGGCAGGTATTATAGACATATTAAGGACTGACAAACCTCTGCTTCCAGAGGCAGTTCCATGTCGACCCATGTATATTAAGTAAATACAATAATGAATAATGTATGTTTTGTTCACATATTTATGTACTTTGATGTAATGATTGATGAGATACTTTTAGTTAAAACATTACTATATAGGCTATAGTATAGTCTCATTTGCATTTAATTTCTTCATTTTCTTTGATAATTGTCTTTGATGTTTTTGAGCTAGCTGTGGTTGGTATAGTGTATTTATTATAGTGGGATAGATTAGACCTTCGGTATTTATTGATAGGACGCAAATGTCTCCCTGCGTGATACATTTGTGTGGCCCCGGGACGTATATGTCACCGTGGAGTCTTCACAGCATTATTAGTGCTGGGTTTAGTTCAGATGAGTAGTAATTTAGGGTGGTTAAAATAACAGGGTATGAGAAAATGGTTTGTAAAATATAAATAATTTATTAAATTGGACTATTTGTTCTCTAGATGGGAGATAAAAGCCAGCACACATGTGCTTAGATGGTAAGGGAGAGAACTATTTTAGACTAATATTTCCTAGGTGTACATAATCCTGGTTTATAAAATTAGCATAACGATCGTTTTTAATAGGATTAAAGTAAGAGAACATAGCATTTGAGCATAAACCACTAAGGGAAATAACAAATAATTAACGCCCCTTGCGGACTTTGTGAGTAGGGTAAATAACAAACGCACGAGAAAATAGTGACTAGAATATAAACAGTTATGAAGCACAGTTTACGGGGTTGACAGCGTAGAAGTTAAGCGTGTAAGTGGTGATAGGTGAGTTGAAAAAACAATGGACCAATCGCATTGATTGCAAAACAAAGGAACGGATGACGGGTTGATGATTTGAAGGACAAAAAAGAGATCAATATACATTTCGACGCGCTAGTGAGCGGTCGAGTTTACTCAGTCCAGACGGCGAACCCAACCGAGCAAGAAGTGAATTGCTGGGCTCAAGAAGTTGAATCTGTGGGTGACAGAACTTCAATACAGAGAAAGTAGATAGCTCTAGACTGAATAGTGGTAGAGATTCTGGATACTAGATTTAACTGTGCTTTAAACATAGGGCTAGCTCATAGGCGTGCTAGTAGGATCGTGATAAGTAACGGGATTCTGTGTAATTACGGTAAGAGAACTTTTTTTGACTCTATTTATGCATAAACTATAGGAAGAAAGACATGTTTTTCAGAAATACAGTCCACAAATTATCAGAGGGTAATGACGCTCACATTTAAGGGAGCGAGCAACAGAAGAGAATATTGAAGCAAAGGCACAATTAAAGCTTAGAAAGTGGATAACTTTTGTTATCAGATAGCCAGGATGGGCTGTTATACAAAGAAGATGAGACATTGTCATTAAACAAGAATTGTGAGCAAAGGGTTTACAGCACTGACATTTATGAAACAACTCATGCGCTCTCTCATTAAAGAGTAAGTATGAAGATGCCACCACAGCTGTACCTGATAATTATATAACTTTATATGTGAACTATGAATTGATATCGATGCACGTATTTGAGCTAGGCCTGACAGGTATAGGCAAGAGTCCACGGTACAGAATATAATAATAATACCTTGGGAAGATAAATTGAGCCTAAGTCTGCATGCCTGGATAAAAGGGAGATTGAAACATACCCAACTCCGCCTATGCCGGGACCCAAGCCCGGATGAAAAAGGAGGAGGGCGCCCCTGCATGGAGGCCGTAAGGAGGCAGCCCCTCCACCATGCAAAGGCACAACAGGCCAATCACCTGTTTGTCTTAAAACTATTGATTACGAGCAATACAAGAGAGAAAACCGGACTGATTCTAAAGGCGACGAACTGGAACGGACTACGGACTACGACTTATGGAACTTGGAACACAAGAAGTATAAATGGGAAGGAAGAGGAGCTGGTGGAAGAGATGAGGAAAGCAAAACTAGAAATCCTGGCTATAACGGAAACGAAGAAAAAAGGACAAGGAGTCATGGATCTCGATGGCAACACGTTGCTCTACAGTGGTGTACCCATATCTGAAAGAGCTAAAGAAGGCGTGGGTTGCATTGTGGCCCAAAACCAAAAGACAGTATCAAGGGATGGAACTTTGTCTCGGAGCGCATTATGATTGTAAAACTAAAATAAGGAGAAACCATAGTCAACCTGGTCATAGTGTATGGGCCAAATGAGGATGAGAGAGCAGAGGTCAAGGAGGAATTCTTCGAGCTGCTTCAAAGGACAGTGGATGACTGCCTAGATGAAGTTATCATGCTCGGAGACTTTAATGCCAGAGTTGGAAATGACCATGCTAGATGGGGTGGAGTTATCGGAAGATATGGAGAAGATACTCTCAATGACAATGGAAAGCGACTCCTTAGATTCTGCAGTGAGCAGAATCTGATCATTACAAACACAAAGATCCCCCATAAGCGCATACATGCATACACTAGATGTGAACCAACCAAGAATGAGAAGTCAGTGATCGACTATGCCATTGTTCGGAGAAGCTCATTCAGATATGTCCGAGATGCAAGAGTCTGGAGGGGGCCAGAGATTGGAAGTGATCACTACATGCTAACAATCAAACGAACAACTGAAAGAGTTGCTCAGCCTAGGAACTGCCCAACATCACGCAAGAAACCAAGTAAACGAGCAGGAGAAATGAGCATTAGGACCTACAAGCTGAGAGAGCCAGAAATTAAGACCAGATATCAGGGGCTTATTGCTGCAGCAGTGAGCAACACAGAAGAACGACCTGATGACTTGGAAACCCTCTGGAATAAATTCAAGGATATCATAAAGACAGCTGCGGCAGATGCATGCGGTGAAGTCCGACTTGGGAACCAGAGAAAGAGGACACCTTGGTGGACAGAGGAAGTCAAAGAGAAAATAAGAGAGAAGAAAATGGCATGGAAACAATACTTAGGAGCTAAAAACACAACAGGACAAATGGAAAAATATAGAGAATATGTGACACTCAGAACAGAAGCAAAGAACAAAGTGCTAGCAGCAAAACAGAAGTCCTGGAAAGAATTTGGAGAAAAGCTAGAAAAAGATGCACAAGAAAACCAGAAATTGTTCTATAAGACCCTAAAGAACATGAGGAAGGAAAAACAATGCCCTCTCAAATTTATAAAGGACAAGCAATTGCAAATTGCTTTACTGCCCCGAAGGAAAGTAATGGAAAGATGGAAAGAATATTTCTCAGAAACTCCTGGATGGTGAGCATGGTGAAGCATCAGAAAATGATAACCACTAGCACAGGAAGAGAAAAACCAATGATGTGAAGATGACGTTAAAGATGGAAGAAAACTGAGGGCAGCACTAGAGAAAATCAAGATGGGCAAAAGCAGCAGGGCATGATGGTATAACACCAGAATATGGTTAAGTACATGGGAGCATCAGGCGACCTATTACTCTTAAAGGTCCTACAGGCAGCATGGTGCAAACAAGACCATACCAAAGGATTGGGAGATTGCCATCATAACACCAAATTTTCAAAAAGGGTGACAATCGACAATGTGGAAAACCATAGAGGCATATCCCTTCTCAGTGTCCCTGGTAAAATCTTACTCTAGAATCCTAGAGCAGAGACTCCGACGCCTAGCTGAGCCACAATTGGATGAGGTCCCCAGTGCGGATTCCGAGCAAACCGAAGTACTCAAAGACCTAATCTTCACACTCAGACAGCTGAGGTGAAAAGGCCCCTTGAGTATAAGAGTGAGATCCATCTTTGTTTCATAGATCTGGAAAAGGCGTTTGACAGGGTCCCCCTGGAGCAAACTTTGGGACTGTTTGGCAAGGAAGAATATTCCAGCACCTCTGATTCATGCTATACAGAGCTTCTACAAGTCTTGCAGAAATTATGTGAGGACAGCAAACCATAAGTCAGAAGAGTTCAGGACCACCACTGGTGTAAGACAAAGTGATATCCTATCACCTTACCTCTTCATACTCCTTATGGACGATGTCATCAAGGCATGTAAGGAGAGAACAAGAAAGTATTCAGTGGGGTACTGGAAGATGAGACAGGTCTATATTTCGGAGCTGGCATTTGCTGATGATGTTGCCCTGATTGCTAAATCAGAGGCACATCTCCAATCCAACCTGCAAGTCTGGAAGGAAGAGCTGGAGAAGAGAGGGATGGTCTAAGCAGCTCTAAAACAAAATCCATGGTGATATCACGAGAAGAAAGAAAACATCAGATTAAGTTGGGAGAACAGGTCCTGGAGCAGGTCGACCACTTTAAATATCTCGGAGCTATTATAGACCGAAAGGGTGAGTGCATCAAAGAAGAGTTGGCCACTCGAAAAGCAGCGGCTGGGAGACTTTTTCAGGCCCATAAATCGTGGATTTCCTCAGCAAGAAGAGGTTGGTAAGAAAACGAAGATGGCTGTATACCGCTCCACCTATGTCCCAGTCTTGACATATGGATGCGAGTCGTGGGCAATGACTACAACCCACAAAAGCCAGATCCAAACCTCAGAAATCAGGTATCTGAGGAAAGTGGTTTGCTGGCACATTCACATCAACACATCCAGGAAAAAACGGATAGACTTAATAAATTTAGCCAGCAGGTGGGCTTGAACATCAATTTAAAGAAGTCTGAGGTCATGACGCTCAATGTGAGCAACCCTGAGCCCATATCAGTAAGGAATCAGCAACTGGTACAGACAGATACCTTCACATACCTAGGAAGCATAGTAACACCAGACGGTGGGGCAGGCAAAGACATCAACATCAGAATGAATAAGGCAAGAACAGCCTTCTTTAGCTAAATAACATCTGGAAGTCCTCCCAATACAGCACAAGCACAAAATTAAGATTATACCAGAGTTGCGTGCTTTCTGTGCTTCTCTATGGTGCGGAATGCTGGAGAGTCACAGAGAAGGAAATGTCAAAATTGTCCTCTTTTCACACAACATGCCTAAGAAAAAATTCACCGAATCTTTTGGCCGAATACCATCACCAACCAAGATCTGCTTACTCGTAGCAAGCAAGAGGACATGCATACCATCATAGCTGGCAGACGCTGGAGCTGGGTTGGTCATGTCCTCAGAAGAGACCCCGATGCCATCACAAGAACAGCTATGCTTTGGACCCCTGAAGGAAAGCGAAAGAGAGGCCGACCAAAAACAACTTGGCGGAGGACTGTGGAGGCTGAGATGCAAAGAATGAACAGAGTTGGGGCACTGTACGAAGGATGGCCACCGACCGTGCAAAGTGGAATCAATTTGTTGTTGCCCTACAAGACGCCACTAGGCGTGATGGCCACTGACTGCTTTGGCGGTCGGTGGTTAAGGATCGAAGAAGAAGAAAAGAGGAAAAAAGTGGTTGAAGTCACAAGAAGAGACATGGTCCGCAACCAGACGATACGTCAAGGCCTAAAATCCCACCCCCTGCAGACCGAAGTAGAACAGTCCCAACTAAGATGGTTTGGCCATGTCTGCAGGAATGGGAGAAGATCAGCTACCACGACAAGCATGGGAAACTAAGAGCCAGGGATCCAGACCCGCAGGACGACCCAAAGTCCGCTGGGAGGATAACATTAGACAATCTTTGAAGGACCGAGGACTAGAATGGAACCAGGCCAGGAGGAAGACAGCCGATAGGATAGTCTGGCGCTCTCTCTTCCAAAACCTCTACACCTCACGGTAGAAGGGGAACGACTAAGTAAGTAAGAAAACATACCCTTATGAGAAAAGAATTGTGGAACACATGTTGTGTTAATAAAAGCCATTATGTTTGGAAATTCAACACTCAAGTTGGTTTAATCAATAAAAAGGATGTGGAGTGGGTATGTGAGAAAGAGTTAAACCTATATAGCATATATAGCCTTAAAACCCTACTATACGAGCCAGTCGCTATATAACAACAAGGAGAGAAGAACGTGGTCTGGGTTGAAAAAGACGAACCTTATCTCATCCAGGAATTCCCATCTCTGGCGAAAAGGGCCAGTCAAAGAGATAGCTCTAACTTGAAGATAGGTCAAGGAAGGAAATTTGACCACTTGAATGAAATACTAGGCCTGCCACAGTCACCTAGTAGAAAGCTATTGATAAATAAAAGAAGAACTGGCACTGTCACACGATCAGAGGCGATAACCACCTACTTTCTGTGTGGATTTTCAAGTTTTCTCTCCGTGGCCATTTCATTTAGGAATGATGGCTGCATATGTGCCAAACAGGAAGAGCTGGTTTACGCAATTGGCTCCTGCTGCGTTCATAGCTGGAAACCTGGTTAAAAAAAAAACATCATGACTGGCTGCTTCGCACGTAAGAACATTATTCAATGTATTATGTGTGTGTGTGTGAATGTGTGTGTGACTGCTGTGTTGGAAAAAAATAAAACTTACTAGCTTATTAACAAATGACAACGTATTAAAATACTGTAAAATACATTTGGAAATCTTCTCAGTACAGCCCAATCACCAAATTAATAGTATACGAGAGCTGCGTACTTTCTGTACTAATGTATGATGCGGAGTGATGGAGAGGTACTTTCTGTACTAATGTATGATGCGGAGTGCTGGATAGTTTGTATGGCGTGGAGTGCTGGAGATGAACCAGAGTTGGGGCACGGCTCCGAGAGCAGCATTGACCTTCAAAGATTTACCTGCAAATATTTCATGAACTGTGTCGTCCGCTCAAGGCTCTTCCATGCCTTTTTTTATCCCTGTCATTTCTGTCCCAAGTTCTGTATTTTTCTCTTCCTCTACTTCTCGTACACGGTTGGTTCCACAATAAGGACTACCTTTTAATGCCTTCAGCAGGTTTCCTCGGTGTGTGTCCTATCCATATCTTCTTCCGTTTGCACTTGTCTGGTTCTTCTCATCAGTTCCACGTTGGTGATTTTGCCATACCATTTTAATCTTTCTATTCTGCACAAACACTCATTTATGAAAGACTGAAACTTCTTGTGTTTCGTTTGTAATTTTTTTTCCTCCACGTTTTTAAGCCATTTAAAATATCACAGACGTCAAAATATCACAGCGATAAATCCGCAAAAATAAAAAATAATTTGAGCTCCATTTTAAGGTTAGCTGAAGAATTATTTGGCGAAACCAAAATTAAAATGCATAGTTGTCTACCCTAAGATGCGCTGTTTTGTGAATACCTTAATTATTGTAACTACTGTTTTTCAGTATCATTTCACACATTATTTTTACAATCTGTAACAGGTATTTTCTACTGAATTTTGATGGACACACTCCTGTGCCGCACAACGATGTTTTTCAACGAGCGCTGTTCTTCAGTTGATCATCAGATTTGCACTTGACTCGCAAATAACAGTTCTGTACCAACGAGGAGGCGTCTCAACGCCACAACAACTATCATCTTCAACGAAAGCAAATAAGCAATAAATTATTGATGAAAAGTTAGCTATGCGAGTATCACTCGTCTAAAGATATATTAATTGTACATTGTGTTGATAAACAATAAATTATCTATACAAACAGTTAATGCAGACCATTTGTATTTTGATATCCTGTAAATATGATATCAGCCTGATGTATTGTTTTGCCAGTGCTTGTACTCTCTTTCGCAAAATCCAAAACTGAGGGTCATTAATTTTTTCCAGAAAATAAATTGCCCATACACTCTATTGTACAGAATAAAAGTGAGTGATCAGCTATCAATAATCAATAATTCGATTTAGGGGTCGGAGTGGCTAAGAGGTACGGCGTCCACCTTGATTTCTAGAGGTACCGGGTTCGATTCCCAGTTGAGTGAATATCATTTATGGAAAAAAATTGTTTCGGAACCACTGGTCTTAATGATGTCATACTCCCCTCCTGGTCTCCTGGGTAGTGAGATCGGATGCCTAGCCTTCTCGGATAAGGGCGAAAAATTCGAGTTCCCGTGTCCTAGTTGCGCACGTTAAAAATCCCAAGGCAGTTGGATTACGTAAAGAGTAGGACTATCAGGCCGCAGCCCTGGCAAAATTTAAAAATTAGAAACCTACCCACAACAAAAATATTTATAGAATGTGTGATTCCTATTTAGACACATTGGGATTCTCCGCCGGTGCTACGGAGCTTTTGCACTGTGCTGAGATCTTCCTTGTGTGATCTAAGGGAGAAAATTGGAGCACTGATGGAGTAGTCCGTGTGCAATAAAGATAGTCCTTAAAACCAAACCAAACCAATAATTCGAAAGTGGATGATCGGTTATTAATTATTAATTCATTCATCTTTCACAAAAATGTACATTTGTGAATAATATGACGAATTATTGATTAAATGTAATGGGCCAACCACTGTTATTATTTACAATATAATGTATTGAATATTTATGTTTGGTTGTTAGTGCATTTTGTATCAATAACAAAAGTGGTTTCCGGAAATTTGTGTTTTTCTTTTATTTGTTTACGATTTTTAAATCACAATGGAATATTCGTTTTTTTGGAACCGTCCAGTGAAATGCATCTTTGAATGAAATATACTTTGTTAACTTGAAACACATAATATGAATCTCACTAGAAAATTAACAATTACTAGAGCTGAAATTAAAAACACAAGACTCACTGACCTAGTTATTTGAAGAAACACAATGATTTTTAGAACATCATCATTCACCTTCCGATGCCGTCAAATACAAAACGCATTCTTTATTCGCAATTCATTATTATTCTTACTGTTAAACTCTTATTTTATAGAGTTATTTCAAATTTATTTTATATTATTTTAGCTCTTATATAAAACCAGTCGAGTCACTTCGGATCAAAACTATAAAAAAAAAGAAAAAAAAAGAGATACCAAGAAAGCGTGCTGTATTCAGAGTTTCAGATACCGACAGTGATTGGAAAATAGAAATTTTGAGCGTCAAAGAAACGTGACCAATATACATAGCTCAGCTGAAGTTAAACAAATGTGTAAAAATTTATTTCCTTTTTCTTATTCCACTGGCGGAGCAACGCACTGTAAATTTAAGTAAAAGCTCTACACAGCTGAGTATTATTCAAACTTTCCTTGTCAGGAAGCGTGATTTAGAAAACTTACATAACATAAATCAACGCACTTCTTCTAAATTTATCGAAAAACGATAAAATGTATGACTTATTTAGTTTCTAAGCTAAAGGCGTTAACCGTTGTTATTATGTCCCTTAAGAATGAATGGAGTTCAGGAATCTTCTAGAACAAACATAAATCTTGTAGCACAAACATAGCTGAGAATTAATCATACTTTTCTTGTCAGGGATCCCTGAGTATTATTTAAAGTTTCCTTGTCAAAAACCACTGGTTAAAAAAACTTACACAACAGAAAGCAACCCACTTCTTCTAAATTTAACGAAAAAGGATACCTAAGTGTTTTTAGAAGAGGCACACAAACCCATGTCTACGATACAATTAAAACAGAAAAAGGTAACGAAGTTTTTTTTTTTTTTTCGTACGCCCGCTAATACTCGAGGCGAAATCTCAGGTTATTTTTAATGTCTAACCTGACATTGATTTTTACGTGAGTATCCTATTTTTCTTGTACAAAGAAAAGTGTCCCTCGCCATTCAGGCAGATACGCGCCGTTTTTGGAGGTACACACTAGAGCTGGGTCGGCTCAGGAGCCGCCAGTCCCTGGTCGACGACACTCCTTCAAATGTCCTCGCCAGGTCTCGAGTTAATCCAGTCCCCGAATCCGGTCGACGAAAAATCCTCAAATGCCGTCGCCCGGGTTTGATCCTGAATCACCCGGTCGCCAGAGCGGTGTTGTAACCACTACGCTAGCGCGGCTCCTGGTAACGAAGTAATGAAAGGAAAAGTGAAAATAATTAAGTAGTAAAGTTATTAAGTAGTAAGTAAACTTAATAATGAACTCTGAACATTATTATGAAGGTATGTACTTAATATTACCTATCACAATATTAACTGAAAAAAAGACTAAAGCTACTTTCCTTTTCTCCATATCCAAATGAATCGCTAAGCAATTATAATGTCAGAACATACAGAAATCTTCTGTGCGATGGGTAACGTTATTTTTTTGTAAATTATTTTTATTCCAACTGGAAATGATCTTAATGTTTTTAACATTATTCGATAGCAATTTAAATAGATAGACAGATAGATAGATGACAGACAGACAGATATATATATATATATATATATATATATATATATATAATAGATAGATATATAGATAGATAGATAGATATATAGATAGATAGATAGATAGATAGATAGATAGATAGATAGATAGATAGATAGATAGGTAGGTAGGTAGGTAGGTAGGTAGGTAGGTAGGTAGGTAGGTAGGTAGGTAGGTAGGTAGGAGGTAGGTAGGTAGGTAGGTAGGTAGGTAGGTAGGTAGGTAGGTAGGTAGGTAGGTAGGTAGGTAGGTAGGTAGGTAGGTAGGTAGGTAGGTAGGTAGGTAGGTAGGTAGACGGAACGGACGGTACAGATGGGACACGTTTGTCTTTATGGGTGTGTGATGGGTACATTAATTTTTAAAAAAATTTCTAACTGGAAATGATCCTAATGCCTTTAACATTATTCGATAGCACTTTAAACCTTCATAAAACGATTCGCACCAAACCCGACTTGCAACCATTCCGACATGGACCCAGGCTGGGCCGGGTATGACCGCTAGTTCTCAATATGGGAAGAAACGATTCACACAGCACAACGGGCTGATCACCCGTTTGCCAGTCACTTCGATTACGGAAACAACAGCAAATGGGTTGATTTGCCTTTGCCCTAAAGACGCCACTAGGCGTGATGGGAAACAATGGCAAAGAAAACCTATCTGCTGTTGCCCTAAGACGCCACTAGGCGTAATGGCCACTGACTGCTTTGACGGTCGGTGGCTAAGGACGGAAGAAGAAGAAGAAGAAGATTCACACAGATTTGGGGATTTGAACAAAAAAAATAATTGTATAACCCTAATTTTAAATTTTAGTAGTTTTTTTTTTCCTTTCAGTCAGGTCAGTATGTTAATGGCGAAACGATTTTTGTGAAACTCCGAATGATCCTAGCCGTGAAGATAATAATGTTGCTTTCAAACAAACAAGAGCCTAAATACAGTACAATGTTATGTTTGTCTCAGCGATATCAAAGTGGCAACAAATTCATTAAATTTGAAACTCTAATTGAGGCTACTGAAATAAGCACAGCAAGATTTCAATTTAAGAATGGCATTTTCAGTTGTTATAGTTACCAGTAAGAAAATCATCATCAGCATCATCACTATTCAGCTCACAAGGAGCATACACCTTCACAACAGACCAAGTCTCCCTGTCACTTGCCATCAGCTCAAGGTCGTTCTATATCTTCTTAATTCTCTTCAAGTCTGTCTCCAGTTCTCTTCTCCGTGTATTCCTTGGTCTTCCTCTGCCTCTTATACCCTGGGTATTCCAGAGCAAGGCCAGCCTGGTAAAGCTATGCGTGTCCTATCTTTCTCCAGCGCCTTCTTCTCAAGTCTTGTTCTTCTGGCACTTGCCTGGTTTGTGTCATTAGTTCCATATTAGTGATTTTGTCAAACCACTACAATCGTTCTATTTTAGACCAGCACTCATTTAAGAGGGCGTCCGTTGTTAGAGTGCAAGCTTCTCGCGGCAAAGGTAGCGGATTGGAAACACGGTGGCGTCACGCTACAGTCTACCCAGATATAAAGACTCTGCTCTTGGGTTAGGAAAGGTAATGGCAGCCAGGAGGAAACTGGTTACACCACCTCTTGAAGCTCAACTTAGTATTTCGAAGTCTCTAACACGTCACTCCAATACGGCAGTATCTGCTATAAGACTACATTTGTAACATGCATGAAAGTTTGATGTTTTCTGATTGTTGTTTTTCTTGTTCTCCATGTTTCAGAGCCATACAATAGGACTGACTTGACATTTGAGTTGAAGATTCTGATTTTTGTATTGGACTTGACTTCTTTTGATCTCCATATATTTCCCAATCCACTGAAAGCTCCGCTAGCCCTCTGTTTTCATTGTCTGTTCCTTCAACTTTCTATATTGCTGCCAAGGTATGTGTATCATTCTACATCTTGTTGTCATGTTTCTTTAAGTGCAGTTTTGTTATCGTTTCTGGCATTTACTCTCATCATCTTTGTTTTCTCCCTGTGTATTTTCAGACCCACAGTTTGTGACCTTTCATCAAATATTTGAATTTTGTCTTGTATCTAATTACAGTTATGTACAGAATAACCAGTTCGTCTGCAAAATTGTTAACCGTGCATTAACTAGTGCAGACATTAATCTTTTAAGTAAAATAGTGTTTTATTGATCTGGCTTTAATAAAGATCTTCCCTGTCAAGTGCTGCGTCCCAGCACGAGAGAGAGAAAAACCAACCTTTGCAGTATTCACATAAAAGCATTTTATTCCTCTTCCCCACCCACACACACGAACGGTTGATTCAACTAGCTAAACGTTTGTGTCTTCATCTCATCAGACTGTTGTCGCGATGGTGACAACTTATTACAGTTTTTTTTTAAATCTAATTTTACACAGTACAGTTTATTTAATCCGCTTTTTGTTTTCTAAGGTGTGTGTTACATTATTTTAAAAAGAAATATATAATTACATATATTTTAAAGCACTTAAAGGTTATAACACTTATCCGATATTTCAGCTGAGATGAAATCATAAATTAATGTAAGTCGTCCACGAGGGGGGAGTTGCTAACTATTGAGGATAAAAGTTAACTATTGAGGATAAAAGTTAACTATTGAGGATAAAAGTTAACTCATGCGGATAAAAGTTAACTATTGAGGATAAAAGTAGAAACATTATTTATGTGAAAAAAACGAGCATGATGTCACATTTTTCCAAACCTCCCCTCCGCCATTCCTCACACAACATCACAAAATGTTGACCTCTGCCCTTCCCATCTCACTGCGTAACGTCATATGTGGACGACCCCAATGTCTTAAAAAAAGTGTAGGCCTATTACTTAGGTATTTCTCAAATAAGTACATCTCTTCTAAGTCGTTCAACAATTTCCTGTTCTATTCGTCTCTGGTCTCAGTTGTTTTTCTTTTTCTTTCCTTCTGACGTTCTTGTTCAACCCGAGGTGAAACAGCAAGTTCGCTTAATCTTTTTTTTTTATTTTTTTTTTATTTTGTTAATGACATTTTGCCTCGTTTTGTAAACGGCGTAATTTTATGCATAACACAAATTCAACCGCATTCTGGATCTTTGGTGTTAGATGATAAAGGCAAGTATAATACACATAACATTTAATATTCAATGAGTCGTTACCATGCTGGTGGCTTTAACAGACATAATGGTCGTTAAGTCCGAAGCCTTTGATGGCTCAAATATTATGTACTTCATTACAAATGAATCACTTTTTTTTTTGGTTACGAAACTCAGTTTACGCTGGTAATGAACAATGTATAACTCTTTACTCAGCTGTCGTACACTGAATCATCTTTCTAGCAACATATATATATTTAACCCCAGTTGAAAGGTAATGGTAAAAAAACTGTTTAATTGTTACATGTACACATTTTTGAAAAAACGTGTGCTTGTTGTTTGTTTTTTGGTTTTTTTTAACTTTGCGAGAACGCTTCATTACCTATTTCAAATTATTGATGTGTTATATCCACCTGTTAGTCCCATTTTACCTGTAAATAGCAGTAACCACTACCTGTGCGATAACGAGCTCCAAACATAAATTTCAGAACGTGCAAAGGTAATTATTTCATAATCACCGCTTTATCATTATTTTCCTTCGCTCTATTTACATTGTATGGAGCCACGCCTGCTAGCTGGTCCACGTCTGCAGCTAGCAGTCATATAATCTGGCAGCAGTTTTTTCTGTGGATATTTGTTTCAAATGATGAAGTTGCCATCGCCATGCCCAACCTCATATTAGTCACTCTGTCCGACACCCCTGAAAGTGCAGTATAGTCCTAGTCTATCTGTCTATTTTCACAGCCCCCCCCGAGAACAACATGGGACAAAGGTAAGTATTTAGATAAGATATTACATGGGCGTTTATTCGGTGACTTGTGTCCTCTTGGAAACGTAGTTCAGCATAGTCATTACCCTTTAGTTGCCAAAGCTAAGTTATAAGTTTGTTATAACAAACACATGCCAAATTGTCCTGTCACTCACCGTCAAGTTCTGGTCTGTCAATTTTTTCCTCATTACTGTCATTTCCCTCTCCATTTCTCTTCTACGTGTGTTGATTTTGGCGGGTCTACCTCCGCTTATTTGTACCTATGCATTCTAAAACAAGGATGGACTGCTAATGCTTTCAACAGGATTCCCCAGCTTGTATACCATCTATCGCCAGCGTTTTCATCACATCTCTTGTTCTATTGGGACGTAAGGGATAAAGGATAGTAGCAGTTACTATCGTAGGGGGACTGAAGTGTTAGAGACATCAAGGATATTTGATCAAAATCGATTTGTTATGAACTTTCTGAAATGATTATTTCTAACTCAACAGTAATTATTTCTATACACAACAGAAGATATAACGGCTACTGCCGTTACTTTGGACCTACTGGCTACGTGGAGAGGGCGGGACATGCTGCATGGGTAAGAGATTTATCGTTGTATTACTGCGCCCAAGTTTGCGCACCGGAGAGGACCAAGTTGGGCTGCTAACTACGGCGCCACCGTAGATTAGGCAAAACGAAGCTCTTCCAACAAGCAGAAGAGAAAAGAACATGCTAAATGGAAGACCAAGCAATAAGTTAAAAAAATCTGACGGCAATAACCTCCAGCACGCATTCTCACCGTAATTTGTTATGGCTGGAGGAGGATATTAAATATTATAAAATAAGATAACATTTGAAGATAATAAAACAAAAAAGAGGTCCTAGATAATTTTGAAAGTAAAAGAGAATTAATGAAACAGATCAAAATTAGACAGCTAAATTATGTCCATATAAAAATACATAGGACCTTACTGAAGACCATAACTGAAAGAAGAATTGAATGCAAACGCTCAAGAGTGCGGCAGCACTATGTGCGAATGTAACATCAAGAGATGACAGGAAAGAGTCTTTCAGAGTGCATCATCAAGACAAGAGACAGAAGAAGCGGGAGATCCACCCCAGCCGATCTCCAATGTGGAGATGGCACCTGATGATGATAAAGAGAAGATTAATACGCGCTCATCTCCATTGTCTTTTCGTTCACTGTGGAACATAGGCCTTCACCATACACACCCCAAGCCTTCCTGTTCTGTGTCATCCACATAGACCTTCGACAAAATCACCCCAAGACTTCCTGTTCATTGTCATCCACATAGACCTTCAACAAACTCACCCCAAACCTTCCTGTTCTGTGTCATCAACATAGACCTTCAACAAACACACCCCAAGCCTTCCTGTTCCTTGTCATCCACAAAGACCTTCAACAAACACACAGCAAGCCTTCCTGTTCTGTATCATCCACATAGACCTTCAACAAACACACCCCACGCCTTCCTGTTCTGTGTCATCCACATAGACCTTCAACAAACTCCCCCCAAGCCTTTCTGTTCTGTGTCATCCACATAGACCTTCAACAAACTCACCCCAAGCCTTCCTGTTCATTGTCATCCACATAGACCTTCAACAAACTCACCCCAAGTCTTCCTGTTCATTGTCATCCACATAGACCTTCAACAAAATCACCAAAAGCCTTCCTGTTCATTGTCATTCACATAGACCTTCATGTAGTGGATTTGATGGTATTGTATGGTGGTGATGTTACCTAGTGTAATGAATGAGGTCAGCTGTGAAGGCTCCTGAGATAAATGTTGATGCGAATTACAGAAGGCCCTTCTTACTACCACTTACGACCTCAAACATATCTTTTTTACTAATGAATGTAGCTACGTTAAAAAGTCTAGGGTACTGAAATGTAATGTGTTGTAGTAGATTACCCACACACACACAGATATTTAATAAGTCTAATAATAATAATAATATAATGTATAACACACTGAACTAACTCAGGCTGTTTTAGTTTTAAATATTAAATCTTTTGTTAAATTTATTTGTTCTGATCCAAACGTTTGTTGGTCAGAACCTATGAAATATTATGGAGTTATATATGGAATGCATAATTATATGACATAATAAAATGGAATGTGATTACAAAGGTATGTTATAATTCTAGTTAATATTAATTATATTAGATTGTCCCAGGAGACTATTACTGAATGTACTGTTGGGGTGGTATCATCACCCCCAGTCTATGACTACCAAAACATTGTCCATTGACTTATGGGATGAATACATGGTTTATTTTCCCACAATGGTATGTCTTTATTTGATGGTGAATTAGTTGATAAATTAGTTGTTGATAAATCAGTTGGTGAACTTCCAGCAGGCCAGATCTCACTTATCTCGACTGCGTCGATCTTGTACAAGAGTCTGGTGGCCCCTCCTCTCCGTGCTGGGGGATAATATACGGCTGCTCTGACACAATGTTAGACTGCACTGGTCCACGCTTGTGAATTACAACAGCATTCGGCACCTCTTCGGTGCCAAACAGAAACTCACAATTCTGAAATAAAAGTTTTGTGGCATGTGTCAGAACTCTACCTACTGAGCCACTTCTGCACACAACACTACACAACAACACCACACAGACTGGGTCAGATCTCTCTGACCACACAGTACATCTTACCTAGTTGTGTTTTCATATAGTACTAGTTCCCCAAGACTACCTTGCATCTGAGATATGTTCAATAGTTTCCTTCTATTCAATAAGATAGGTGATATGTTCCACTGATCTCAACAATAGATCCGCCTCCATAGTTTTAGTAGGCGTCCATATATTTTGTTTGTCTCTAGACCCTGAACTTGGGCTGGGGATCTAGAGCGAGCACTTACTTGTCGTAATCATTTTATTTGATATGGCAGTATCAATCACTCGAAATATTAAAATGTACAAAAGAATTGCTTTCATTCTTACCAGAATTCAGAATTGAGAACACAGTTTAAATGCTAGCAAAACTCAGCTGAGCTGCTGTGTATCTGATGGCGTCCCACTAAAAATTATGTATTATCTTCCGGAAACAACACCACAGGTACTACACCACTGTGTCTCTGGGCAGTTTTGTAACGAATGGCAAAAATGCGCATCTCTGTCCTGCCAATATGATTTCATTCATCCAATCACCGACTCCCCCCCTACTTTCAAATCTACAACCAAAAGTCAAATTTCAGTCAGCTCTCAGTCAAGTATGTATTACTGTCTGTTGATCCGTCTGTCTCTACTTGTTTTTCATACAAAAAACACGCTTGGTTCTTGGACCCCTCCATGCAGTACCCTACACACTTCTGCCTCCGAAGTTATTTTTAGCCACAATTCTCCACCATTTCCCCTCTCTTTAATTACAGCTCGATTTTAGCACTTGAGTCTCAAGGCCGCAAATTTTTGAAACTTAGTGACATTTTTTAACAGTGCAGTCGCTCGTCTGATATGAACAACACAGTCTTTTGTCAATATCTTCATTATTATCCATCCGTCTGTATAATTTAAAGTATATTATTTCTCTGCTCAAGACGGGCGATCAAACTAGCTAGGTTTTATATTCCTAACATTATTATTAAGAAAAAGTTACTTTTTCAAGGTTAGTTTTTTTTTTTTTTTTTTTTTTGAAATATGTTCGAGAACCTTCTCCACGGCTTTTGCCGCTGAATTCAAATAACAATCAAGTATCGTAAAAGTCCAAGAAATGACTGTTTCTGACACGAGCTAAAGTCGTTTTTTGTCCATTTCCTTACCCTCTGTCAACTAGTAACGTGAATTTTTTTCTTTTTATTACCAATTGCGTCTTTCAGCCTTGCGATCTTCAAACACGTGTTCAGTCATATTTTTCCTTTTGGTGTCCTCCGTTCTCTCCCGTCTACAAAGGGTAAACGTTTCGTCTGCACGCCTAACTCGTTAGTTTTAAATGGCGGTGGGAAAGGCTGGCTTGGCCGAGCATGTCTCCTAGTATCTTACGCATTATTTTTATCCCTACCTTTTATCGTTAAATTTGGAGATATTTTAACGTTGTATCATGGTAAATTCATCACACTTCAACAAACACACCTCAAGCCTTCCTGTTCTGTGTCATTTACATAGACCTTCAACAACCCCACCCCAAGCCTTCCTGTTCTGTGTCATCCACATAGACCTTCAACAAACACACCCCAAGCCTTCTCCTGTTCTGTGCCATCCACATAGACCTTCAACAAACACACCCCAAGCCTTCTCCTGTTCTGTGTCATCCACATAGACCTTCAACATACTCACCCAAGCCTTCTCATGTTCTGTGTCATCCACAATGACCTTCAACAAACTCACCCTAAGCCTTCCCTGTTCTGTGTCATCCACATAGACCTTCAACAAACTCACCCCAAGCCTTCCTGTTCTATATCATCCACAAAGATTGACACTTCAACAAACTCACACCCCACGCCTTCCTGTTCTGTGTCATCTACATAGACCTCAACAAATTCACCACAAGCCTTCACCTGTTCTGTGTCATCCACATAGACCTTCGACAAACACACCGCAAGCCTTCTCCTATTCTGTGTCATCCACAAAGACCTTCAACAAACTCACCCCAAGCCTTCCTGTGCTGTGTCATCCACAAAGACCTTCAACAAACACACACCAAGCCTTCCTGTTCTGTGTCATCTACAAAGACCTTCAACAAACACACCCCAAGCCTTTCTGTTCTGTGTCCTCCACAAAGACCTTCAACAAACTCACTCCAAGCCTTCCTGTTTTGTGTCATCCACATAGACCCTCAACAAATACACCCCCAAGCCCTTCCTGTTCATGTGTCATTCACTATAGACCTTCAACAAACACACCCAAGCCTTCCTGTTCTGTGCCATCCACAAAGACCTTCAACAAACACACCCCAAGCCTTCCTGTTCTGTGTCATCCCCAAAGACCTTCAACAAACACACCCTCAAGCCTTCCCTGTTCTGTGGTCATTCACAAAGACCTTCAACAAACACACTGTCGCATAGAGACCTATGATCAATAAGTTTTCTATATTCTTTTCTTTTCTACCGTGTCGTCTACTTTATTATCGCTCTTTTATCCTTTTCCTGTATTTTTCGCATTTGTTCGTTTGCGAAAAATATATTTCTTTCCCATTCTGACTTTATCGTTTTTCTCATACACTGGTAACGCATTTTATTACATCAGATGTCAGTCGCTGTAGGTAAACGACAAACTGTGAATATCCGTCTAGTCAGACAAGAGAGCAGACATATCGTCTAGCATTTCCATCGGACACGTAGCTGCTACGGCTAAAGTTCTCGGCGAGGTGTGGAAACTGCCATCTGCCTCGACCAGAAATGAGACAGTCGTCTAGCATTTCCATCTGACACGGCACTCTACGGCCAGTTTCTTAGACGGAGGTGTCAAAGACGCGAAGAGGCAGTTTATGGCAATCTCTTGGTTTACATAAGTGTTAAGAGGAGAGGGGAAGACGGGGGAGGGGGGGGGGGGGGGGGGCTGAAATAATGGGGGGCCCTTTGTCTTTTTCATATTTTTTAACCAGAGTTTTAGATTTCATTCACTCAGTAACTTCGCAGTCAAGACTAGAACAACCTACGTTCGATTCCTAAGAATCTCTGTTGATAGAAGATGGCATTTAGTTGGTCGAAGTGCATTTAGTTCTTAGTAGTTCTGTGTTGAGGTAAATATAATCTATTATTTTGCGAGTGATTAAGTGTTAAATCGCTTATTATATTTCACTAGTTTCTTTTGTGCAGAGTGATTAAATTATAAGTCTGTTATATTCTCTAGTTGACGTGTTTCAGTGGAAAGCAGAATAAATTATAATTTCTAGCTTAACTCATGCAGCGATAATAAATTTAATTTAACTGCTAATAACCAGTCGGAATATTTAAACAAACTGTTAACTGCACTGGTTCATCATTGAGTATGGACGAAATACACATGTATTTCTAATTCATAATGATTGATTTTATAGATATAACTTATTTCACGGGAAGTTTTAAACGATAAGTCAAGCTCTCCGCTTGCAGTTTATAATGTAAGTTATAACCGAGTACATAGTATGTATAAGTATTTTATATGTTGTTTTTCTTTATTCAGTGAAAACTGGGGTGACCCAAACTTTGCCAGCGTTTGAGTACAATTGAGAGAAGAAACATTTTACCTTTAACCTCGTGGGTTTACAAGTTACACCTGTCTGACAGTGCGTGTGTCTCCATAAATAGACAGAGTACAACTCTCACTAACGGGTTTTTTTTAAAGGACTAAATGCTTATACTGTGCCTTTGAGCCAGATCATATTTCTTCACAAACTCTCAAGTACATTTTCAGCCCTTGTGGCAAGTAAATATCACTATCAGTAACATTCCGACGTAGTTTTGACCAGTGGTGGTGTGACCAAATAAAGTCCTATACTGAGATAAGACACCGACCTGACATCCCTCATTTCTAGAAACCTAAGCTATTGACACTGTGCTCGCTGTTAACGTTCGTGCCTGGACAATTTATAATGTGACTTAAACAGACATCCAAAAATAAGAATAACCAAGAAAACGTTTCCCTGAAGCAGTGAATTCAACCCGTCTTTTTGGAACCGGGGTTCTCTTGGCCAAGACTAGTATTGGAGAGTCTGTATGCGCATGTCCTAGAAATTGTGTTTCCAGAAGTTGCTACCAAAGCTGTAAGTACGAATGAAAGCACGTGATCACGGCTGAATGAATAGAGTGAAGGCAGGACTGAGTGATTCTTTTATTGTTGTAACTTTGGCACCAATTTTTGCTGTCTTAAATTTCTTTATGCAAGTTTTTGTTGCTAACAAATTTTTCCTTAGGATAGATCATACTAATACCTAAGTCTGTTCATACCTTTAAAAGGGAAAATTATTAGACTACCGCAGATGTATCCGAGACTCTTTGGGGCTATCACTTTTTTCTTCTAACAGGACTGTGTGCTATACATCGAGTGGGTCTAATTTCTATATATTTATGAACTATTTTATATATATATATATAAATATATAATACAATATTATATTCGATATATATATATATATATATATATATATATATATATATATATATATATATATATATATTATATATATTATATATATATATATATATTTATATATATATATATATATATATATATTATATATATATTATAGTATATATATATACTGTATATATATGCTCTACAACAAAAGTTAAAGGCCACTTTCAATTTTTAGGTCATTTCAACTAAGCTGTTTTCTTTTAAACCTGAACACTCAGTCAAAAAAGATTTGCTGCATTTTGTTGCATGCTTAAACAATGTTTGTTAATCTGACAATAAATCAAATCTTTGTTACGTGTGTGTACCTCCAAGGTCAATCAAATGCACGTGGTGGAAAGGGAAATAATGCATGTTTGAAAATGCTTCCTATGGCAAAGCCTGTTGATAACATTGTTGAAATTTGCTTTTCACGTGCAAGTCGTGACTATGGTGAACACATTTCACCCACTTTTCGGAAGGAACGGGCAATGGGTATGTTTGTAACATTTACCATTTTAGCCATGGCTCAGCGTGTCTTGCCGTCTTGTGGTAGACCTTGGACGTCCTGACCTGCGTTGTTCTGCGACACTGCCGGTTGCATTATAACGATCACGCAGAGTTTGTATGACAGAGTGGGCAACTCCTAATCTCCTAGCAACTTCTCGCAGCCCTACATCATCCTGCAGCCATGCCATCGCTCTCCATCTGTCAACATTGGTCAGGACGTCTTAGTATGAGCATGGCTAAAATGGTAAATGTTACAAACATACCCATTGCCCGTTCCTTCCGAAAGGTTGGTGAAATGTGTTCACCATAATCACGACTTGCACGTGACAAGCAAATTTCAGCAATGTTATCAACAGGCTTTGCCATAGGAAGCATTTTCAAACATGCATTATTTCCTATTCCAACACGAACATTTGATTGACCTTGAAGTACACACACGTAACACAGATTTGATTTATTGTCTGATTAACAAACATTGTTTAAGCATGCAACAAAATGCAGCAAAACTTTTTTGACTGAGTGTTCAGGTTTTTAAAAGAACAGCATAGTTGAAATGACCTAAAAATTTGAAAGTGGCCTTTAACTTTTTTTTAGCAGTATATAATATATATATATATATATATATATATATATATATATATATATATATATATATATATATATATATATATATATATATATATTTATATATATATAATATATATTAGGAATAGACTGTCCGACTCCTCTAAACCAGTTGTAGAAGATAGGCTGAAAGAGAGAAGATTTCTCGATTTCAGGACAGAATCTATTATTCCTACCATCTCACTCGTGGAAATCTAATTTCTATTATGATCTCTCACTGTGACTATCACTTATTCTAATCTATTCAGAAGGGACCAACCCAAGTCTTAATTCCCCTATCAAAAATCTACGACACACACCCAAGCCTTCCTGTTCTGTGTCATCCACAAAGACCTTGAACAAACTCACCCCAAGCCTTTCTGTTCTGTGTCATCCTCAAAGACTTTCAACAAACACACCCCAAGCCTTCCTGTTCTGTGTCACCCACAAAGACCTTCAACAAACACACCCCAAGCCTTCCTGTTCTGTGTCATCCACAAAGACCTTCAACAAACTCACCCAAGCCTTCCTGTTTCTGTGTCATCCACAAAGACCTTCAACAAACTCACCCCAAGCCTTTCTGTTCTGTGTCATCCACAAAGAATTTCAACAAACTCACCCCAAGTCTTCTTGTTCTGTGTCATCCACATAGACCTTCAACAAACACACCCAAAGCCTTCCTGTTCTGTGTAATAAACAAAGACCTTCAACAAACACCACCCTTAAGCCCTCCTGTTCTGTGTCATCCACAAAGACCTTCAACAAACACACCCCAAGCCTTCCTGTTCTGTGTCCTCCACATAGACTTTCAACAAACACACCCCCCAAGCCTTCGCGTTCTGTGTCATCCACAAAGACCTTCAACAAACACACCCAAGCCTTCCTGTTCTTTGTCATCCACATAGACCTTCAACAAACACACCCCAAGCCTTTCTGTTCTGCGTCATCCCACACAGACCTTCAACTAAACACACCCCAAGCCTTCCTGTTCTGTGTCATCCAACAAAGACCTTCAAATCAAACACACCCCAAGCCTTCCTGTTCTGTGTCATCCACAAAGACCTTCAACAAACACACCCCAAGGCCTTTCTGTTCTGTGTCATCCACAAAGACCTTCAACAAACTTACCCCAAGCCTTTCTGTTCTTGTGTCATCCACAAAGACCTTCAAAAAAACTCACCCCAAGCCTTTCTGTTCTGTGTCATCCACAAAGACCTTCAACAAACTCACCCCAAGCCTTCCTGTTCTGTGTCATCCACATAGACCTTCAACAAACACACCCCAACCCTTCCTGTTCTGTGTCCTCCACATACACCTTTAACAAACACACCCCACGCCTTCACGTTCTGTGTCATCCACAAAGACCTTCAACAAACACACCCCAAGCCTTCCTGTTCTGTGTCATCCACAAAGACCTTCAACAAACTCACCCCAAGCCTTTCTGTTCTGTGTCATCCACAAAGACCTTCAAAAAACTCACCCCAAGCCTTTCTGTTCTGTGTCATCCACAACGACCTTCAACAAACTCACCCCAAGCTTTTCTGTTCTGTGTCATCCACAAAGACCTTCAACAAACTCACCCCAAGGCTTTCTGTTCAGTGTCATCCACAAATACCTTCAAAAAACTCACCCCAAGCCTTTCTGTTCTGTGTCATCCACAAAGACCTTCAAAAAACTCACCCCAAGCCTTTCTGTTCTGTGTCATCCACAAAGACCTTCAACAAACTCACCCCAAGCCTTCCTGTTCTGTGTCATCCCCAAAGACCTTCAACAAACTCACCTGTAGAAGTCACTCTTGGCCAACATTTGTAGATTTCATTCTCGTTGTAGAGGTTTGCAATCGTGGTATGAGAATGACTCCTATCTAGATATGCTGGGTACGCGAATGTTAATCAAATGAATGACGATCAGGCAAAAAATGCAATGTGAAACAGTGGCACGTCAAAAGAACTTGGCCTGTGCCAAGTAAAGCATTCATGAACATCTTGAGTTAAGAAAAAAATACAGTTTATTCACGAATACGTTGGGACGAGACAAGACGTCCAACATTGACGTTTGACATTTCAATCAACAAGATGAGAGGTAATATATCTTCTCAATGATCAAATCAGATAGTCCCATGAAAGTCCTATTAAGTAACTTATAGCTGGGTATCCGAGCTAATGCAACAAGGTTAATCCTTTAACCGCTGACCTCTCAAGGGCAGAGACAATTGTTATAATCCATAATTTAATATACATTATCAATATTTCATCTTCTTACATGGCCTCATCAATAATAAATCTGGAACCTCTAAACATTTATGGTTGAGGCATCCTTGCGCATATAAATATTTAAGTTCTGGCCTTCGATTAACCTCTCCGTATAGGCCGTAATCCGTAGGACGGTGAATAAATAATTTACCTTGGTAGTTACGTTTCTGTAACAACAATTTCTTCAAAATATAGGCTGGCTTTCAATGACTTTACTTCATCGTTGATCCATTTCAGTACAATCAAATTGAAGGTGCTGACTAGATTCCAACGTGATATAAAACGGCATAAATATATATTTCTTCAATTTACTTCAACGAAAAGACTTACGGTGAGAACCATACGGCTATGGCTTCTACTCAGAAGGCCGTGGTACATAGTAATCACTTGAAGTCTACCCACAACATGAGGCTAAAATAAACAGGACACCATGTCCTGACTTTCATACCAGCCTCTTTTCTTCAGGTCACGACGTCATCTACCGTTTAGTAACCAACCGCGCAAAATTCCCAATACCAAAATGTGCGCTACCGTGCACGATGAATTAAATTACAAATATATTATTACCATTTTAGTTGATGCGTACTCTCTTATCAGAAGTAGGACCTGTGACTACTTTATTACTGTTAAGGACCCAAAAAGGACGCAAGATCACCCCAAGCCTTCCTGTTCTGTGTCATCCACATAGACCTTCAACAAACACACCCCAAGCCTTCCTGTTCTGTGTCATCCACATAAACCTTCAACAAACACACACCCCAGCCTTCCTGTTCTGTGTCATCCACATAGGCCTTCAACAAACTCACCCCAAGCCTTTCTGTTCTGTGTCATCCACAAAGACCTTCAACAAACACACCGCAAGCCCTCCTGTTCTGTGTCATCTACATAGACCTTCAACAAACACACCCCAAGTCTTCCTGTTCTGTGTCATCCACATAGACCTTCAACAAACACACCCCAAGCCTTCCTGTTCTGTGTCATCCACATAGACCTTCAACAAACACACCCCAAGCCTTCCTTTTCTGTGTCATCCACATAGACCTTCAACAAACACACCCCATGCCTTCCTGTTCTGTGTCATCCACATAGACCTTCAACAAACACACCCCAAGCCTTTCTGTTCTGCGTCATCCACACAGACCTTCAACAAACACACCCCAAGCCTTCCTGTTCTGTGTCATCCACATAAACATTCAACAAACACACCCCAAGCCTTCCTGTTCTGTGTCATCCACATAGGCCTTCAACAAACTCACCCCAAGCCTTTCTGTTCTGTGTCATCCACAAAGACCTTCAACAAACACACCCCAAGCCCTCCTGTTCTGTGTCATCCACATAGACCTTCAACAAACACACCCCAAGCCTTCCTGTTCTGTGTCATCCACATAGACCTTCAACAAACACACCCCAAGTCTTTCTGTTCTGCGTCATCCACATAGACCTTCAACAAACACACCCCAAGCCTTCCTGTTCTGTGTCATCCACAACGACCTTCAACAAACTCACCCCAAACCTTTCTGTTCTGTGTCATCCACAAAGACCTTCAACAAACACACCCCAAGCCTTCCTGTTCTGTGTCATCCACATAAACCTTCAACAAACACACCCACCCATGGCCCTTCCTGTTTCTGTGTCATCCACACAGACCTTCAACAAACACACCCCATGTCTTTCTGTTCTGTGTCATCCACACAGACCTTCAACAAACACACCCCAAGCCTTCCTGTTCTGTGTCATCCACAACGACCTTCAACAAGCTCACCCCAAGCTTTTTTTCTGTTCTGTGTCATCCACAAAGACCTTCAACAAACTCACCCCCAAGGCTTTCGTTCAGTGTCATCCATAGACCTTCAACAAACACACCCAAGCCTTCCTGTTCTGTGTCATCCATAAAGACCTTCAAAAAACTCACCCCAAGCCTTTCTGTTCTGTGTCATCCACAAAGACCTTCAACAAACTCACCCCAAGCCTCCCTGTTCTGTGTCATCCACATAGACCTTCAACAAACACACCCCAAGCCTTGGCCTCATTCTGCGATTTCATCCGTTGTAGACCTTCAATACGTGGTATCGAACACACATCCAGACCTTATGTTCTGGGTCAATGTTACAAATGAATGACATTCGGCAAACAAATGCACCCCAAGCCTTCCTGTTTATTCTGTGTCATCCACATAGGCCTTCAACAAAAAGATCACCCCTCAAGATCTTTCCCATTCCTACTGTTTAGCTGTGCTAATGTCATCCCCGATGACAAAGACAATACTTCAACAAACACACCCCAAAGCTCCTCCTGTTTCTGAGTCCTCGTATAGGCCACAAAGACCTTCAAAACAAACACACTGACTCCAAGCCTTATATATTTCCTGTTACTTCAACTGTGTCATCCACATAGAACTTTCAATAAACACAATATAATACCCCAAATTACCAGCATTCCTGTTTCTGTGTCTTCCACATAGACCTTCAACAAATATATTTTACACACCCCAAGCCTTCCTGTTCTGTGTCATCCACATAGACCTTTCTACAACACACCGATAAACCTTAACCCCAAGCCTTCCTGTTCTGTGTCATCCACATTTGACCTTCAACAAACACACCCCAAGTCTTCTGGTTCTGTGTCATCCACATAGTCCTTCAACAAACACACCCAAGCCTTCCTGTTCTGTGTCCATCCACATAGTCCTTCAACAAACAACACCCCAAGTCTTCCTTGTTCTATGTCATCCCATAGACCTTAAACAAACACACCCCAAGCCTTCCTGTTCTGTGGTAATCCCCATAACCTTCAACAAACACACCCCAAAGCCTTCATGTTCTGTGTCATCCACATAAAACTTTCAACAAACACACCCCAAGCCTTCCTGTTCTGTGACATCCTACATAGACCTTCAACAAACCTTTCTGTTCTGCGTCATCCCATAATGACCTTCAAGCCTTTCTGTGTCTGTGTTCATCCACGATAGACCTTCACACTTCCTGTTCTGTTTCATCCACAAAACCTTCCAACAATCACCCCCAAGCCTTCCTGTTCTGTGTCATCCCACATAGACCTTCAACAAACACACCCCAAGCCTTCCTGTTCTGTGTAACAAACACACCCTAAGCCTTCCTGTTCTGTGTCATCCACATAGACCTTCAACAAACACACCCCAAGCCTTCCTGTTCTGTGTCCTCCACATAGACCTTCAACAAACACACCCCAAGCCTTCGCGTTCTGTGTCATCCACAAAGACCTTCAACAAACACACCCCAAGCCTTCCTATTCTGTGACATCCACATAGACCTTCAACAAACACACCCCAAGCCTTCCTGTTCTGTGTCATCCACAAAGACCTTCAACAAACACACCCCAAGCCTTCATGTTCTGTGTCATCCACATAAACCTTCAACAAACACACCCCAAGCCTTCCTGTTCTGTGTCATCCACATAAACCTTCAACAAACACTCTCCAAGCCTTCCTGTTCTGTGTCATCCACATAGACCTTCAACAAACACACCCCAAGCCTTCCTGTTCTGTGTCATCCACATAGACCTTCAACAAACACACCACAAGCCTTCCTGTTCAATGACATCCACATAAACCTTCAACAAACACACCCCAAGCCTTCCTGTTTTGTGTCATCCGTATAGACCTTCAACAAACACACCCCAAGCCTTCCTGTTCTGTGTCATCCACATAGACTTTCAGCAAACACACCCCAAGCCTTCCTGTTCTGTGACATCCACATAAACCTTCAACAAACACACCCCAAGCCTTCCTGTTCTGTGATATCCACATAAACCTTCAACAAACACACCCCAAGCCTTCCTGTTCTGTGTCATCCACATAGACCTTCAACAAACACACCCCAAGCCTTCCTGTTCTGTGTCATCCACATAAACCTTCAACAAACACACCCCAAGCCTTCCTGTTCTGTGTCATCCCCAAAGACCTTCAACAAACGCACCCAAAGCCTTCCTTTTCTGTGTCATCCACAGAGACCTTCAACAAACACACCCCAAGCCTTCATGTTCTGTGCCATCCACATAGACCTTCAACAAACTCACCTCAAGCCTTTCTGTTCTGTGTCATCCACAAAGACTTTCAACAAACTCACCCCAAGCCTTTCTGTTCTGTGTCATCCACATAGACCTTCAACAAACACACCCCAAGCCTTCCTGTTCTGTGTCCTCCACATAGACATTCAACAAACACACCCCAAGCCTTCCTGTTCTGTGTCATCCACATAGACCTTCAACAAACACACCCCAAGCCTTCCTGTTCTGTGTCATCCACATAAACCTTCCACAAACACACCCCAAGCCTTCCTGTTCTGTGTCATCCTCAAAGACCTTTAACAAACACACCCCAAGCCTTCCTGTTCTGTGTCATCCACAGAGACCTTCAACAAACACACCCCAAGCTTTCATGTTCTGTGTCATCCACATAGACTTTCAACAAACTCACCTCAAGCCTTTCTGTTCTGTGTCATCCACAAAGACTTTCAACAAACTCACCCCAAGCCTTTCTGTTCTGTGTCATCCACATAGACCTTCAACAAACACACCCCAAGCCTTCCTGTTCTGTGTCCTCCACATAGACCTTCAACAAACACACCCCAAGCCTTCCTGTTCTGTGTCATCCACATAGACCTTCAACAAACACACCCCAAGCCTTCCTGTTCTGTGTCATCCACATAGACCTTCAACAAACACACCCCAAGCCTTCCTGTTCTGTGTCATCTACATGAACCTTCAACAAACACACCCCAAGCCTTCCTGTTCTGTGTCATCCCCAAAGACCTTTAACAAACACACCCCAAGCCTTCCTGTTCTGTGTCATCCACAGAGACCTTCAACAAACACACCCCAAGCCTTCATGTTCTGTGTCATCCACATAGACCTTCAACAATCTCACCTCAAGCCTTTCTGTTCTGTGTCATCCACAAAGACTTTCAACAAACTCACCCCAAGCCTTTCTGTTCTGTGTCATCCACATAGACCTTCAACAAACACACTCCCCCCAAGCCTTCCTGTTCTGTGTCCTCCACATAGACCTTCAACAAACACACCCCAAGCCTTCCTGTTCTGTGTCATCCACATAGACCTTCAACAAACACACCCCAAGCCTTCCTGTTCTGTGTCATCCACATAGACCTTCAACAAACACACCCAAGCCTTCCTGTTCTGTGACATCCACATAGACCTTCAACAAACACACCCCAAGCCTTCATGTTCTGTGTCATCCATCCAAGATCTTCCCGTCTCTAGTTCTCTTATCCTTTTGCTTTTTGGTCTTTCTATATTTATCATCTCATCTCATCTCTCAGCCAAGGTTTTTCTTCTTTTATGCCGTCCATCTTCGTCCGTTTTACCTTCGGACCTCGTTCCCTGGAGGATCGTTTTCGAAAGGGAGTCATGACGAGTTACATGCCCAAACCAGGCAAGCTTTCGACGTTTCACTATTGACAAAAGTGGTTCTTGATGGCCTGCATAGGTGTTTATTTCTCTCTAACATAGACATTTGTTTTGTGCTCTTTATAGCAAATGCGCAAAATTCTTCTATAAACATTTATGCTCGAAAGCCTGGATGAATCCTTCGCTCCGTATCTGCAGTGAGTGTCCAGCCCCACACACCCATACAAGAGTGAATAGATAATACAAGTGATTTGTATAATTTGATCTTCACAGGAAAACTGATGTTACTTTTCCAGATCACATTCAACCTTGTCATGGCAGCTGAGGCCATCTCAAGTCTTGTCTTGGTTTCTTTAATTGATCTTCCATCACTACATATAGTGGACCCGAGATATTTAAAGGTGTTAACTTCTTCTAACGTTTGCCCATTTAACGTAATACATTGGAAATCGCAAGACAGGACCTGTCGTTAAAGCTACGTGCAAGTTTCGTGCACGTTACGTGCAAGTTGTCTCAATGTGTATCCTGTTCTACAAGATTGTCTTTTCACATCTTGTTCCGTTGGTATTCTTCTGGTTCGTTGAATCAGTTCATCACTAGAGATCTTTGTCTTACTATTTCAGTCAGTTCATCACGGTGATCTTTGTCATATTATATCAATCAATTCATCACTGGTGATCTTTGTCATAAATCAGAGTGTCGTAAATTTATTTTGAGAGAAAAGAGTCGTAGAAATAGTGGTCCGGTTTAGAGTGGAAAATGATGATGGGAAAGCTCAGTGATAGAAAATGTAGAGATTTAATAGTTGCTTCACAGCGTGCTGGAGGAGAGTAAAGACAGACTTATTTACGACAAATCGTGTCTCTCAATCTTCTCTTTCACTCTCCTGGTCAAACAATTATTTGCCAGTTTTCCAGACTCGCATCTGCGCGCACACCGATTCGGTGTTTTCAAACACACACACGACGTTGATACAAACTATATTAAACGAATAGGGGAAATGTTTGGCTTTGGGTATATCCAACACACAGAACTAAATGAGTTTAGGTGATTTTATTCACTTTAAACATCAATCACTAAAAATATCAGATATTACATAAATTATCATAAGTACACAAATGCAAATAACAAGTTTGGGAGGGGGTGAAGAAGATTGGTATCGACTAAGCCCTTCCCGCTCATTAGACAAAGACAAACCCAGTCCAGAGATAGATAATATCAGGAACACGGGTACGTTAACCGAACAGTAAAGTTAATTACTCTGAAAGAGGTGTTACCAAGTTAGGTATAAGTGATAGAAAAAAAAACCTGTTCTTCCCAGCTGTTCTTCCCTTTACTAAGCAAATGGAAAGGAGGTGGTTTTACACAGAGTTAACAAATTATCAACTATCCCACTTAAAGGAACAATGTAGGGTATACAGAAAAGATATATGTTACCAGGTAAGCAAGTTAACAAAATGGTCACACAAAAGAATTAATTTCCTGTCATTCATACACGCGCTAGCAAAGGCCTTCACTCATCTTGCTCTCACTTACCGATTGTGAAAAAATCTTGCACTCCATAGAATAACACAACAGCAGTTACACCTCAACTAAATGTATGAGTGTTTGTTCAAGTTCTAGCCCCAGATTATCGGGTAGGTGGTCAGCACATAAAAGGATCCCGTAATCGCTGGAAAATGAATCTGTAGTTGTGTCTCTTTTCTTAATAACAGTTTCTATGGGAGGGCACGGTCTCTGATACTGGGGTGAGGATGGTGTGGTCTATTTGGCTATGCCGCTGATAATAAAATTCTTACGCGTGCTGGTACACTTTATCCGTGAGGTATGGTTTAAGTCCAGTGAGAAAACTAGTCACATCACTGTTCAGGAAATTATGAATTATCTCTCTGTGTCAGTAAACTAACAAAGCTCGGGCCAGTGTTCTTCTTCCCGTTACGACTTAAGTTGTTTGATGGTGCGTTAAATTTGTCTTTGGGTGTGCTTTCTTTGCTATAAGTTAGATAGCGGAATTCCAAACATAGAATCGCCTCAAAGATTAAAAATTTACACAGTCTCATCAAGTTCTGCGTCAGGGGAACTCTACACACTGTTTATGCTTTGCTTTGCTTAGATTGATTTCTTTATTGCTTTCTTAATGCTGGGATCGCACAGGTTACGATCACTCTGTATGAAAGAAAAAAAAAAGACATGTAATATACCGAAAACAAATAACCTTCTAAAGCGCGATGAATTTCCCGTTAAGCCTATAATACACTCGAGTATTTAATTATGTATTTAATAAACACTGCGCGAATTCTAGTGGTTAAAAACCCACATCTATAAAACTAGGACTTAACTGAATTTATTAATTATAAATTCCTTCGCGACTTTAAAAGTTAATTTAAGCATCTATTATCTTTTGAAATAATATAATAGATAGATCATTATATTTAAAACTGGAACTCTTGAGATGGTTTAATTAAATAGATTTAAATTAACACAAAATCCCTTGAAATAGAATGACTAGACCACTGATCACTTTACACAATATATATTTTACCGCTTTGCACAGAATTAGAAATCACTGCAAATATATATAAAATCCAGGGGAAAATCTATAACAAGATTTCAATAAAGCTAGTGCTTCTGTAAAGGTCTGGCCAGCGAGTGATAACGTGTCTAGTTCTTCATGGTCTATTTAGCTAAAATGAAATGTAAGTTGAGTGGGACATGATAAACTTGACAACTTATTTGATCTCACGAACTTTTGGGGATCTGACCGCCAAATCAAGAGAAGAAGCCGCCCCCTGGTCTTCGTATCCGCTCGCTGCTGCCCGTTTCGCTTTCCCCCGTTCGCTCGGTTCCTCGATTGACACCGAGACGCGAAATTAGCGGCAAGCAACTGCGTCTCGTATCAGGGAAAACTACTGTCTTTGATAGCGCCGATAGTCTCCCCTAAATCCCTCGGTCTGTCTCTTTGATCTCGTCGCTGTATCCTACATGAGTCCCGGTGGAATGCGTTCTGGCAAACGAAAAGTTACAACAAATGTTCAGGGGTTCTAATGTTATGAAAAGCTAAAGGTCCCTTTAAATCATCCATCATATCAGGGAAAATTCACTTGTCAAACTAGACGTACGTCACAATCGTCCCCACTTTTAGACATGAAACCATTTTTCATGTTTTCATTTTTGACAATGGAGGTGACCTGATTGGTGATTTTAGGATGAGTGGTATCTTCAGTTTGCTCTTCTTCCTCTGTAGACCAGTTTCTACTCAGAAAATCAGCCCCGACATTCTGTCTTCCCGGAATATATTCCACTTTGAAAGAATAGACGCTTAGAAGGAGGGCCCAACGCATGATCCTAGCGTTAAATTCTTTATTGGCACCAAGAAATGCTAACGGAGCGTGGTCTGTTTGCACCGTGAACGATGTACCATAAAGAAACTCATGATGGCGTCTGATACCGTCAATCAGAGCAAGACATTCCCTTTCAACTACGCTGTAGTTCCGTTCCGCTTTATTTAATTTCCGACTGCCATAGGCAACTGGAAATAGCATGTTCAGGTCACTGTCATCGGCTTGAAGCAGTGTTGACCCGATGCCCTGACCTGACGCGTCGACTCTCAGTACAAAAGGTTTCTTGAGGTCAGGCAACCTCAAAATGGGGTATGCAGACAACTGTCCTTTCAAAGTGCTATACGCGTGTTCGCACTTTTGATCCCATATGACCTTATCAGGACAACCTTTCTTTGTGAGGTCAGTCAGAGGTGCCGTCAGTCCGTTGAAGTTCTGGATGTACTTCTGATAGTATGCACATAGCGATATGAAGGAACGTACGTCTTTCTTCGTTCGGGGTCTTTTTGCTGCCACTATTTTCTCCACGTTCTTCTTAATAGGCCAACTGCATCCGTGAGAAATAGTGTGCCCCAGGAAGTCTAACTGTTCAAACCCGATGAGACATTTGCTAGGTCTGGCTGTGAGACCCGTTTCCTGTAGTCTCCTGAGGAGCATAGCAACCGTAGCAATATGTTCTTCATAGGTTTCCGATGCAATTAAGATGTCATCCATGAAATTATGGATATGGGGACTTTGCAAAGGTTCTAGAAGCTTCCTCATCATCCTGGTGAACACTCCTGGTGCGTTATGCAAACCGAACGGCATCACGTTAAATGTGTAATGTCCTTCACTAGTGCTGAAAGCTAACAAAGGTTTAATTTCCTCCTTGACTGGTATTTGATAATAACCTTTACTGAGGTCAATCTTGGAGAAGATCTTAGCTTTGCTGAGCTTGGTGAACAACTCAGAAACAGTTTGGAGAGGTTCGGGCTGGAATTCCGTTACAGCGTTTAGCAACCTGTAATCAATGCACAGCCGAACTTCCTTATTGGGCTTCTGCAACAGCACTACGCTCGAGCTGTAAGGAGATGTAGACTCACTGATAATTCCTGCCTGACGCAGCTTGTCTATTTCTCCGCGAAGTGCATCAGCTTTAGCGTACGGGATGGGGTAAACTCTGGTTTGAACAGGGGTCTCGTTTGTTAATTTCATATCAAATTCAATGAGATTTGTTCGACCAGGTACATCCGTTAAAACTGCACTGTACTGTTTTTAGTAGAGCCCTAGTTTCTGTTTGTTGTTCTGGTGAGAGATTGTCGCCGAACTTGACATCTTTAAAGGATTCTGTGGGTTGCAGTGGATACTCCATGCAACCATCATCATCTTCCTCGTCTTCCGTTGCTATGGCGACAGCCAGGAGATGCTCGGAGGATGGCACCGGTCTTTCCAAATATTTCTTTAGCAGATTTATGTGGAAGACCTTCTCCTTTCCTTTGATGGAGATCTTGTAGTTGGTACGTGAGATCTTTTTAAGGACGGTAAACGGTCCTTGCCATCCGATGCGAAGTTTATTGCTTCCGGTTGGAAGTAGCAATAGGACTTTCTCCCCTGGTTGTAGTTCTCTCTCTTTTGCAGCTTTGTTGTATCTTTTAGTAATTTTAGCGCGGGCTTTCTTAAGGTTGGTAGTAGCTAGATCCCATCCTAGCTTTAGCCTTTCCTTAAGCTCAGATACATACTTGCTTGCAGAGACGACTGTCTCGTCAGCCTTCTGGTCTGTCAGGGACCGAAGTAAGGCTTCTAGTGGCCCCTTAATAGGTCTGCCAAATAAAAGTGTAGCTGGCGCAAAACCCGTAGACGCTTGGGGTACCTCTCGGTAGGCGAATAAGGCAGCCGATATATATTGGTCCCAGTCTTCCGGTTTCTCCTGACCCAGCTTACGTAACATCATGGTGAGGGTACCGTTAAAACGTTCCACGAGCCCATTTCCGGCCGGATGGTAGGGACTTGTGTGGATATGTTTGGCCCTCAAGATCTTAAAGATCTCCTCCATTAACAGGCTACGGAATTGGGATCCATTGTCCGTCAAAACTTGTTGAGGGAATCCCAACCGTGTAAAAATTTGCACAAGGGCTTCTGCGACATGCTTGGAATTAGTGCATGGTAGCGGTACGGCTTCGGCCCACATAGTGCAAGTGTCAACTAAGGTCAGGATGAACCTGTTCCTTCTTTTGGTCTTTTCCAGAGGACCAATAATGTCGACAGCAACCCGTTCAAATGGAGTCCCTACTATTGGCATTTGCCCCATAGGTACTGGGGGTGTCAAGTGCTTGGGTGCTACCCGTTGGCACTGGGCGCAGGATTTCACGTACCTGACAATGTCAGAGTTCATTCCTGGCCACCAATAGTGGTTTTTTATTCGCTGAATAGTGGCGTTTTGTCCCATGTGTCCGCTAAAGGGAAGAGAGTGCCCCATTTCTAAGATCTGGTTTCTGTACTGCGTCGGTACTAGGAGCTGGTTATTCCCCGTGTCCGGGTTGCCCGTTCTACGATACAATACACCATCCTTAGAAAAGATGTCTCCGTTGTGTCTGGGGTCCTTAGCCATGGGCAGTTTTTTTAAAGCAGGGCGCCAGAGTAGGGTCCTTTTGTTGCGCCTCCTTCAGTTCATTCGGCAACAAGTTTGGCGCAGGCTCCCTCTCCTTCTTGGCTTGCCCTCTTGTGGTTACCGCTGCCACAATCGGCTCCTTAGGTCTCCCAATGAACACATATCTACATCCCAGGATAACTGGGTAGATCGGATCATCCATTATGGCCGCTTTAATAACTCCTCTGACAAAGTCAGAGTGTATTTCTACCAGTGCGATAGGAAGCGTCCTGGGTGCATCACTCCTGAAAACTCCACTAAGTTTGACGGTTTCCTCTGTCTCCTGACCGGGTTTGACTAGGTGCCTAGCGACAATACAATCAAAACTTAATCCAGTGTCAAAAAGACAAGTAGTGGAGGTACCGTTCAAAATTACAGTTCCTCGAGTTGAGGGTCGGTCCCCCTCAGGTTGAGAATCACTGACATTGACTCTACCTTTCGAGGCTGTATGCAAACATCCAATGCGGTTTGCACCGGTTTGTTTGCCCTGATCAGACGTTCCTGGTGTAGGGGTCTTCCCTTTTCCTTGACCTTGGTGGCCGCGCTGCCACGTAGGCTTGTTGGGTTGATCAGAATTGTTGTTGGGGGGGTATCGGGTTTTGTAGAATTTCGATTTTTCCTGGGGGAGGTTTCTGGGTATTGTTATCTCGTTGGTTATAATGTTGAGAGGAAGTGGAAGAATAGGATGCCTGTTCTAGATTCTGTTTTCGAGATGGCTCATCGGTGGGTTTACGTTTAGTGCTGGGAAGTTCGGCCATTGCATTGCTATAGCGTTCGGCTTTATTGAGTATGTCTTCAAGCCTGACTGCCCCCTGTTCAGCCACAAATCTACGTGTTTCATTCGACAAAGTGAATTTTATCTGCTCCACAAGAACAAGTTCGAGGAGTCCCTCATATGAAAGAGGTAGGTCAGATAATTCAATGCACTTTGTCAGATAACCCGTGAGACGTGAAGAGAACTGGGGAAATGTTTCCGTGCTCTCTTTTCGGCTGTTTCTGAACAACTGCAGAAACTTTCGGGCAGTCATCTCAAACTGCTGTAGTAAGGCCTTTTTCAACATGTCGTAATCATGTTGATTCGGTCCCAGCTTTGTGTACACGTCATAAGCATTGCCTTTCAGTGACGTTGAAAGTTTGAGCGCCCAGCGGGTACTCTCTAACCCATAAAGATTCGCGAGTCTCTCGAATTTTTCTAGGTAGCTGTCAATTTTTTCGTTAGGGCTAGGAAAAGATTCTAAAGAAAACGACATAGCAGTTAATTGGGCAGATTGAGTACTGGAGAGGTCCATTGATTGAGACTGGGGCGAAGACGGCTCTCCGTTAGTCGAAGTAGAGGCGCCCCGACTCTCTAGAGCCTTAAGCGCCAGTTGATGCTGTCTTTCCTTGTCTCTCTCTCTCTCTCTCTGCGAGTTTCCATCTCTGCTTCAATTTTCTTCTGTTCCAAAAGACGTTCTTCCGCTTCTTTCTTATCTGCCCTCTCCTGGGCTTCTCTCCTCTCTGTTCTTTTCTTTCTCTTCCTTCTCTCAGCTTCGGCTCTCTGTTGCTTCCCCTTCCTCTCAGCTTCGGCTCTCTGTTGCTCCGCGTCATATATTTCCAATTCCTGGTTAATAAACGCGTTTGCAGCTTCTGCATCTAATCCTGCCTCTTTCGCTTCCAGCCTCAAGATGGACCTCATCTTTATCCTCTCTGCCATTGTTAAAGAATAAGATGAAGTATGCTTAGAGAACTAGTAAGAAGAAACGCGAAAGGGAGGAACTCTGAACCGCTACGAGAAAAAAAACACAAGTACAAATTTACCTGTGTTACCTCCTACCTGTACTGTGCAAACTTATCGCTGCTATTATCTGGCAATTAAGGCTCTAAACGCAAGCGACTATGCCACTAAATGGTAAGTTACACTGGAAAAGAATCTACTTTTACTAACAGTCGAGAAAAATTTATATAAAACAATTTAAAAGGAAAAAAAAAATTTCCCCTAAATTTTTAATCTCTGACAACAAACTCCGTCCCTAAAGTCAATTATTGAGATGAGACGTTGTTAACTTAATTTTTAAAAATCAGAACAATCCGTCTTTAGCTAAGCTCAACTCTTTTTGACTTCAAAAACCTTAGTGACTGTAAAACAATCACGCAATCCCAGCAACTTTTATAAAGAAAGAAATATAATTATCTCCGCCAGAGGATAATAAAAATAGCAAATATATTTGTTTATCTGTACTTTCTACTGCTGTGGAGAGAAAACAACCTGTAAATATGCTGTGTGGACAACCCAAATACTTAAAGAACGTTTTGTCTAGGGGTGTAATTATTTATTTATTTCCCTAATTCACAAAGACAAATCATTCACACTCTACCTAGTTAGACCCAAACTAAATCAGACTCAAAATATCTTTAACCCGGCTATGCGATTGCCTCAAATGTAGCTCAAGATCCCAGAACCAGCCCACAAATATGTGTGCATCAAATGTATCTCAAAATTATCCCAGACGAGCCGGCCAAATATTGTCGTAAATTTATTTTGAGAGAAAAGAGTCGTAGAAATAGTGGTCCGGTTTAGAGTGAAAATGATGATGGAAAGCTCAGTGATAGAAAATGTAGAGATTTAATAGTTACTTCACAGCGTGCTGGAGGAGAGTAAAGACAGACTTATTTACGACAAATCGTGTCTCTCAATCTTCTCTTTCACTCTCCTGGTCAAACAATTATTTGCCAGTTTTCCAGACTCGCATCTGCGCGCACACCGATTCGGTGTTTTCAAACACACACACGACGTTGATACAAACTATATTAAACGAATAGGGGAAATGTTGGGCTTTGGGTATATCCAACACACAGAACTAAATGAGTTTAGTGATTTTATTCACTTTAAACATCAATCACTAAAAATATCAGATATTACATAAATTATCATAAGTACACAAATGCAAATAACAAGTTTGGGAGGGGGTGAAGAAGATTGGTATCGACTAAGCCCTTCCCGCTCATTAGACAAAGACAAACCCAGTCCAGAGATAGATAATATCAGGAACACGGAGACGTTAACCTAACAGTAAAGTTAATTACTCTGAAAGAGGTGTTACCAAGTTAGGTATAAGTGATAGAAAAAAAAACCTGTTCTTCCCAGCTGTTCTTCCCTTTACTAAGCAAATGGAAAGGAGGTGGTTTTAAACAGAGTTAACAAATTATCAACTATCCCACTTAAAGGAACAATGTAGGGTATACAGAAAAGATATATGTTACCAGGTAAGCAAGTTAACAAAATGGTCACACAAAAGAATTAATTTCCTGTCATTCATACACGCGCTAGCAAAGGCCTTCACTCATCTTGCTCTCACTTACCGATTGTGAAAAAATCTTGCACTCCATAGAATAACACAACAGCAGTTACACCTCAACTAAATGTATGAGTGTTTGTTCAAGTTCTAGCCCCAGATTATCGGGTAGGCGGTCAGCACATAAAAGGATCCCGTAATCGCTGGAAAATGAATCTGTAGTTGTGTCTCTTTTCTTAATAACAGTTTCTATGGGAGGGCACGGTCTCTGATACCGGGGTGAGGATGGTGTGGTCTATTTGACTATGCCGCTGATAATAAAATTCTTACGCGTGCTGGTACACTTTATCCGTGAGGTATGGTTTAAGTCCAGTGAGAAAACTAGTCACATCACTGTTCAGGAAATTATGAATTATCTCTCTGTGTCAGTAAACTAACAAAGCTCGGGCCATGTTCTTCTTCCCGTTACGACTTAAGTTGTTTGATGGTGCGTTAAATTTGTCTTTGGGTGTGCTTTCTTTGCTATAAGTTAGATAGCGGAATTCCAAACATAGAATCGCCTCAAAGATTAAAAATTTACACAGTCTCAACAAGTTCTGCGTCAGGGGAACTCTACACACTGTTTATGCTTTGCTTTGCTTAGATTGATTTCTTTATTGCTTTCTTAATGCTGGGATCGCACAGGTTACGATCACTCTGTATGAAAGAAAAAAAAACATGTAATATACCGAAAACAAATAACCTTCTAAAGCGCGATGAATTTCCCGTTAAGCCTATAATACACTCGAGTATTTAATTATGTATTTAATAAACACTGCGCGAATTTTAGTGGTTAAAAACCCACATCTATAAAACTAGGACTTAACTGAATTTATTAATTATAAATTCCTTCGCGACTTTAAAAGTTAATTTAAGCATCTATTATCTTTTGAAATAATATAATAGATAGATCATTATATTTAAAACTGGAACTCTTGAGATGGTTTAATTAAATAGATTTAAATTAACACAAAATCCTTTGAAATAGAATGACTAGACCACTGATCACTTTACACAATATATATTTTACCGCTTTGCACAGAATTAGAAATCACTGCAAATATATATAAAATCCAGGGGAAAATCTATAACAAGATTTCAATAAAGCTAGTGCTTCTGTAAAGGTCTGGCCAGCGAGTGATAACGTGTCTAGTTCTTCATGGTCTATTTAGCTAAAATGAAATGTAAGTTGAGTGGGACATGATAAACTTGACAACTTATTTGATCTCACGAACTTTTGGGGATCTGACCGCCAAATCAAGAGAAGAAGCCGCCCCCTGGTCTTCGTATCCGCTCGCTGCTGCCCGTTTCGCTTTCCCCCGTTCGCTCGGTTCCTCGATTGACACCGAGACGCGAAATTAGCGGCAAGCAACTGCGTCTCGTATCAGGGAAAACTACTGTCTTTGATAGCGCCGATAGTCTCCCCTAAAATCCCTCGGTCTGTCTCTTTGATCTCGTCGCTGTATCCTACATGAGTCCCGGTGGAATGAGTTCTGGCAAACGAAAAGTTACAACAAATGTTCAGGGGTTTTGATGTTATGAAAAGCTAAAAGTCCCTTTAAATCATCCATCATATCAGGGAAAATTCACTTGTCAAACTAGACGTACGTCACACAGACACATTAATCCAACCTTCATGGAAGGAAGAGTAGAAAGAGGGGATGGATTATGCAGCAGCTGATAAAACAAAAATACATCGTGAATCAGTCGAAAATCTTTCCCAGTACTATCAAATAAGATGGGCTTATGAACAGGTCCTGGAGCAGGTCAACCACTTTTAAATAACTCGGAGCTATTATAGACCGAAAAGGAGGCATCAAAAAAGAGTTGGCCACTCGAAAAGCAGCAGCTGGGAGACTTTTTCAGGCCATAAATCGAGGATTCCTCAGCAAGAGAGAGGTTGGTAAGAAAACGAAGATGGCTGTATACCGCTCCACCTATGTCCCAGTCTTGACATATGGATGCGAGTCTTGGGCAATGACTACAACCCATAAAAGCCAGATCCAAACCTCAGAAATGAGGTATCTGAGGAAGGTGGTTGAAGTAACAAGAAGAGACATGGTACGCAACCAGACGATACGTCAAGGCCTTAAATCCTACCCCCTGCAGACCCAAGTAGAACAGTCCCAATTAAGATGGTTTGGCCATGTCTGCAGAATGGGAGAAGATCGGATACCACGACAAGCATGGGAAACAAAGAGCCAAGGATCCAGACCCGAGGACGACCCAGAGTCCGCTGGGAGGACAACATTAGACAGTCTTTGAAGGACCGAGGACTAGAATGGAACCAGGCCAGGAGGAAGACAGCCGATAGGATAGTTTGGCGCTCTCTCTTCCAAACCTCTACACCTCACGGTAGAAGGGGAACGAGTAAGTAAGTAAGATCTTTGTCATTCTATTTCAATCAATCTATTCTGTAACAGCACCATTTATAAAGGTTTGTTATCGGTCCACGTTGCCATTTTTCTTATTCTTCACGTATGAGAATCATACCATAGAGATTTCTTGACATTTGAGTTGACGACTCTTATTTCTGTATTTATTTGATTTCTTCTGATTCCAACTTCCAAATACAATGCCACCTTATCTAGCCTTGTCTATTCGTATTTTGATATCGTTGACTATTCCTACAACTTTCTCTTTATTATGAGCCAAGATATAAGTAAGTATTCCACATCTTGTAGGGATATAACTCCCAGTGCAATCAGACTATTGCTACTGGCATAATTTGTTCTTGTCCGTTGTCTTCACCAAACCAAATTGTTCTGACATCTCAAACACGCATTCTCATTTGGTCTAGCATATGTTTACGCTTATGGGACAGAAGAGCCAGGTAGCCGACAAAATATAGATCTTCAAGCTGTTTAGTCAGACTCAGCTGAATTCTTTTTCTGTTTATTGATGTTGTTTTCATAATCCAGTCAATAGCCAGTAAGAATAGAAACAGTGACAAGAAGCTTACATGCAGCATTCCATTTCGTATCTCAAGCTTTCAGTAAGCTGTCCTTTATGAAGAATTCAACATATTATATCTTTATATGCTTTTTTCATTACATTAATGAACATAAGGGGAGCTTCATAATGACTTTAGTGACATTGATGAATAATGACTTGAGTGACATTCATGAACAATGACTTGAGTGACATTCATGAATAATGACTTCTTCTTCTTCTTCTTTTTCAAGTACCATGCGTTGTGGCAGAGGCGATCATGTCTCACCACAACTTCTTATCTCCAGAACTATTTATATATTCTGTTGTTGACTTCCTTCTAGTCCATGATGTCAAACTGTCCAGTATCTTCTGTCTTTGTCGTCCTCTATGTCTGTTTTCTTTCGATCTTTCCTGTTGTCACGATATACTCCATCTATCTTCTTCTCATAACATGCCCAAAGAAAGTGTATTGCTTCTTTCTAACACGAAGAATATGTTTCTATTGCGCATTGGCCTCTTTCATACATCCTCCTCCTTAATAGATTTTTTTTTCATGATATTTTTAACATTCTTCTGTACACCTCTGTGTCCTCTAGTGCTTTTCTTACTTGTTTACTAATTGTCCATGACTCACTTCCATATGTCAGGATGGTTCAATAAGACACTGAAGAACTCTCATCCTTACATCCATTGACAAAGAGTTGTTGCATATAATGCTTTTCTCTTTATAGAATGTTGCTTTTGCCTGGGCTATTCTACTTTTCACTTCTGAGATGCATCTTCCATCCAATGTTCTAAATATTTGAATCTATTGAGTTGTTTTAAAACTGTTCCATTTACTTTGAGAGTGGATTCTGGAGAAACAATTTTCTTCGAAATGATCATAACTTATGTCTTTTTGCTATTAAGGTTAAGGTGTTTATTTTAACTTTCAATCACTACTGCATCAATTATTTCCTGCAACTCATGTTCACTTTTAGGTATTAACACTGTCTACCTTAAGTTGTTGTTGGATGTTCATTCTATTGGTCAAGAGGTAGTTGTAAGCTAGTGTATGGTGTCACTGGTCTATGCTAGCTTAAAATACGCGAATGGTTTTCTCAATGAAAATATCTCAGAAGTGTTCTTAAGTTGAACTCCAACAAGTAGTAGTCAATTTTCCAATTCAGGACTGCACGCAAGTCGTTGGTGAAAGTACATATTATTTATTGACACGATACAGACGGGAATACACAAGACGGTCATAGTTACAGATTACAGATGCAAAATGTCATACTTTAAAGTTGCTGATCATACTCTTACATTCTTGGAGATGCTTCAACAATCAAGTCCTCTTCTATCCACGTGAGCTGAGGATCACTTCTGTTACCCTCTAATATACATTTACAATGAAGTCCGTTGACCTTCTTCCAAGGACGTCTATCGTGGTAAACGGATTCATGTTCAAGGATCAATCTTTGATATCATACCCGTAAAATTCCCAGACTTTCTTCATACAATACTTATGTAGCATATATATAATCCAGACAAAGTTATACACGACAATACAATCAGGTTAGAGTCTTCTGTTGACTAACCTCTCCCAAAATCCATGCCATGACTTTGGCATTGGCGAAACGGCATATTAAAACATATGAAGCATACAAAATCAATTAACTTCGTTTCCTCGTAGGTATCCTCCCTCTACGGTAATTCAAACAAGGCAATCGACTCCGTTTGTCCATTCTAGGAATGACATACTACGATGGATTCCCGCTAGACCATAACTAGGAGCGGCCTGATACTTCAATTAAAACTCAATAAACATTCAATGTGAAATGGGGCGACACTTACATGATACTTCCACTATTGGCTTCGACATGAAGACCAATATATATATCAATAGAAATAATGGCTTCCACAAACTTGCCACGAATACAAGAAATATTCCACGGACATCAACATGGTCCGTACTGCCCCATACAAAACATGACGTCACAATTCCCTAACTAGGTTACCCCTGCGTCCAAAGCAACTCACACTGCATTGTGCACGTCAGTGCGTGAATCAATCGAACGCACAAATAATATAACTATATTAAGACTGGTGCGTACATTTGGCAGGACCGAAGACTACCCCCTTAGGTAATAAATGTACGTAACAGCTCCCTTATTACCTCCCCTTAAAAAAATTAATTCTATTAATTTTTTTGAACTTAGTACCCGAGAGAGGTGAGTCAAAACTACAACAAGATATGAAAATGCATAAAGTTATATCATATTAAGAAAAGAATATTAAACGAAATCAATATAACTAAATGATAGTATGCATTAAAGCACACATACACAATCGACCTACTTTGGAACGATGTGGTAATATTCGAAGTAAAAACAAGTTGAAAATGAAAAATGAAAAAACCATAAAAAAAAGATGATAATAAAATTCAACTAAGTTTTCCAAAAAAAAAAAAATTGAAACATATGATTTCAAAAATGAAAATGAACAGCAACACTGATGATAATCAATGACAAGAGAATCAATGAAACAGAAAAATTGAAAATACAATGTGCAAAAATGAAGAAATGCAAAATTAAACACTTTAAGAATCAACACCCTTAATGTTTTCTAACACTAGTACGGTTGACTAGTGATCTAACAGTGAGATATCATAACTAAGACCTGTGAATGCAGGTATTACGTGACAACTAAAAAGTTAGTATGTGTGTGATCCATAATTAATTAAATAGATTAAATTGAATTATTCTAATTAATATATTTCTTAATTACCAACAAATAACCAGTTACTAATATATTCTAAGTAATTCCAATATCACTCATTGTCAATGTTCAGTTACAACTAGTTAGTAATCGACGAGACGATGTTCTCAATGTTCCATACACGATAAAATATATTCTCGAACACGATATGTAGTGTAATATGTTCCATAGGAATAACAAATGTATATTTGTCGCTCTTAACAATGTTTCCATACTAATAAAAAGTTACTGTAGTACCAATGTTCCCGTACTAATAAAATGTTACTCTAATACCACTGTTCCCGTTCTAATAAAAAGTTACTATAGTATCAATGTTCTCGTACTAATAAAATGTTACTACACAAGAAGTAATGTTATAATCTATAATTAAGTATATCCTGGGTTATACTAATACGAATACTTCAGTTATATAAACAGTCTTTATAGATGTACAATCAATGATAATGTACAAAGTTATTCATGTTATCGGTGAGGATGTTTCAACATCTGGAAGTGGTTTAGTTTCGACAAGTTCGCTTGGGCATCTCGACAAACAGTCTGCGAACACATTCTTCACTCCAGGAATAGCTCGTATTTCAAAATTGAATGGTTGAAGCGCTATAGCGTAACGCGCTGACTTCGATGATTTAACGTTCTTCGTGTTCAGTGCGGTAAGAGCTTTTTGGTCAGATTCCACCACAAAGTGTGAGCCGAGGAGATAACGTTCCAGTTTTGTGATTGCCCACACTAATGCGAGGAGCTCTTTATCCAGAACGGAGTATTTGAGTTCGCTCTCCGTAAGTTTTCTGGACACGTACATCACCGGAAATAAGGTGCCGTTATATTCCTGCATCAAAACTGCAGCAATAGCGTAAGAAGATGCATCACTGCGAAGAATGAAAGTGAGATTTTTGTTAGGCAACCTCAAAAAAGGTTCTTTTGAAAAAAAATCGTTTTATATAGTCTAACGCCGTTTGGTGATCCTGCGACCACTTTATTACATTAGATGTGCCTTTCTTCAGTAGAGACGAAAAAGGTGCAGTTATAGTAGACAAATGAGGGATGAATTTTGAATAGAACTGTATTAGTCCTAAAAGAGATCTAACTTGTTTTTTTGTCTTAGGTGCTGAGATGTTTAAAATTTTAGAGACGTTACTGTCTTCTGTATACATGAAACCATGACCTATGCGGTGACCCAGAAATGAGATGTCATGAAAACCGACAAAAGCCTTTGAAGGTTTCGCTGTTAAGTTATAATCCCGTAAGGTAGAAAGTAAAGATTTTAAACCCATGAATATGTTCATCCCAAGAGTCACTGAAAAGACAGATGTCATCTATATAAGTAATGACATCGGGACGATGAGACAATATGCGGCGCATCATGCGTACAAAGGTAGCTGGCGCATTCATTAATCCGAATGGCATAAAATTCCATTGAAAAAGACCCCGTGGCGTCGAGAAAGCGGTGAATGGCTTTGCTTTAGGAGAGAGTGGCACTTGCCAATAGCCCTTTGAAAGGTCAAATTTCGAAAAGAATGTGGCATGAGATAATCTCTCCAATAAGTCGTCTAAAAGAGGTAACGGTTCCGCATCGAATTTTGTAACTTTGTTTAATTTCCTGTAATCTACGCAAAGACGTATATTGTTGTCCTTCTTCCTAATGATTACCATAGAAGAAGAATATGGTGATGAAGATGGTTCAATTATATTTAATTGAAGCATCTCATCCAATTCCTTATCAACCTTATCACGAAAGTGTAAAGGGATAGGATATGGGCGAACTCGAATAGGCGTATCGTCAGTCAGAATAATGTCATGTTGGATGACTGACGTATGACCTGGGATGTCAGTGAGGACATCCTCATACGAGTGTAGAATATTAGAGACTTGCTGACGTTGATCAGCCGAAAGAGTAGATGAGATTGTAACATCATTCCATTTCTCAGTGGAATGGAGTGGTACAACTGGTATTGGTAGTTGTACATCATCGAAAGAAGATTCTTCTTCTTGGATGACTGATAAACTAGAATAGTGTTGAATAGGAGGTGTAGGATCGTCAGTTGCCTGGAACACTGACTGTAGATAATCAGGACGTGAGTAATACTCCTTCAACATGTTAATGTGGAAGGTTTTATGTTTACCATTAACATCAACGATGTAGTCGACATCGGATATTCTTGAGATGATCCTGAAAGGACCTCTCCAGGTAATTAAAAGACGATTGTTATGCGCAGGGAGTAATACAAAAGCTTCGTCACCAGGAATAAGCTGGCGAAGACGTCTATACTTGTTTGCAAATAGACGAGCTTTTTTCTTTGGCTTGTTCGGATGATGCAGTAGCTAGTCTACAAGCATCTATGATTCTCTTTCTCAGAGAGATCACATACTCATAAGAGGAATTGAGTTTCCTCTTCAATATTCTCGTCAACCAATAAGTCGTGGATTAACGACATCGGACCGCGTGGTTGCATGCCAAAAACTAGCTGGAATGGAGAAAACCCCGTGGCTTGATTTTGTACTTCGCGATACGCGAACAGAGCAGCGGGTATGACCCGATCCCAGTCTTGGGGATGGTCTTGGGTCATCTTACCCAACAACTGCTTGAGTGTCCTATTGAGACGCTCAATTAACCCATTTGACATCGGATGATAAATAGAACTAAGAGATCTGTCTATACCTAATGTCTTCATAACTTGAGACATGGATTCAGAAATGAACTGAACCCCATGATCCGACAAGATTTTCCGTGGAAAACCAATGCGTGAGAAAATTAACATCAATGCCTCTGCTACACTGGCAGATGAAGTGTTCTTGAGAGGGATGGCCTCAGGCCAACGAGTGCACATATCAATGCACGTAAGAATATGCGTATGCCCTCTAGCAGATGGAAGCATCGGACCAATAATGTCTATAGCCATTTTATCAAATGGTCTAATCGGGATGTCCGCAGCTTGAATAGGAGCCGCATGAAATGGACCCCGTACCTTAACTTCCTGACATATCAAACAGGACCGACAATAGAGAGTGATGTCCCTATGGACGCCTGGCCAGTAGAATGCCGAAAGCACTCTGGATTTGGTACGCGAAAAACCCATATGGCCCGCACATTGCGAGTCATGCGCATGTCGTAATATACGAGATCTCATAGAGGATGGAACTAAGATCTGATAACATAAGGATGAATCTTTTTCCCGTATTACTCTAACCAAAATCCCATTTTTGAGTATAAAGTCATGTCTAGATTTTGCAAGTTTGTTGCTGGTATTATTTTTGTTCACATACTGAAAATTTTTTTTTAATGAATCATCATTCTTTTGCAATGTTGCAAACAACTCCCGTGAAATAGGAGCATCATCATCAGAAGTGGTATGAACTGTAGGTTCAATAGGTGTATCATGCGACATATTAGTAGCTTGCGCTCTAGTCACTACTGCATTTGCAGTTTGAATATGTCGCTCTTCCCATTCAGCAATTTGCTGTGGTGTACACTCTTTAATACCATGTATGCGACCAAGTATGACATCGCAAATTGGATTTGGAAGGAGACATGCCTGGATCTTTCCTGAAAAAAAAATGGTGTATTAAGGTCAATAATAGCTGTGGGAAATGTTTCGACGGTGCCTCCAAATGTCACACACTTGACAACCCTGCCCGTGGCACAACTTGGGTTGATCAGCGAAGTCCGGACGCCCACAGTACTACAACCTGAGTCAAATAGGAGAGAGCATGAAATGTTGTTGACAAATCCCTTGTTAAACTTAAGAGAGCCCTGTCCCTGGTGTATTGACGCAGCAGTGGCCGTACAGACTGCAGGTAGACTAGGCAAGGTATGTCCGCAACGCAGCGTCGTGATCGCCTTAGGCTGGAAAAGAGTCGAGCATTCTGGACAGTCTTTCACCTGGGTACAATCAAGAGAACAAGACATAGCATTGTGAGTTTCAGCTACTTTACCCTGTTCAATGTTAGCCTGTGTATCACTTAAAGCGACATTAGAATGTCTATCTGTATTACTCGACGATCTATCTCTACGACGCGATCGATTTTGATTATTTGCATTAAAATTGCCATAATTGTCGTTTCTGCTTGAGTTAAAATTTGGATGAGTCCGATAATTTGTATAATTAAAGTTATGATGTTCTTTAAAATTTTTATTCCAAGAACCTTGTCTGTTTTGCGGACCCTGAGATCTTGATCTCCAGTTTTGTTTATTATAATGTCCTTGATTATTTTTAAAATTATTGTTACCAAAATCTCGCGATCTGTGAGCTTGGTTCCAAGAAACATTAAATGGAGCAGATTGTTGAAATTGCTTCCCCTTGTAAAAGTTATCATTGTTAAAATTGTAATTATTTCCCTTATTGACATACCTGTCAGCACTAAAGGAACGATTGCGTGAAAAAATTGTTTTGTTGTGCTGCAAAAGCAACAGGCAATTCACTCTTAATCTGTGCATTACTTAGATCCATGGTTGGGTGAGCAGTGCAGAAATTTTTAGCATGTTCTTCTAAGCATTTCATAGATAAAGGTTTCCGTTCGTGTAAAAATGCGAGAAATGCAGGATTTACAGACGATAGTACCTTATCGCGCATCAGTAAATCGAAGAGACCTTCATACGACTTTTCAATTTTGGATAATTCGATCCATCTTTCTAGGGTTAGTCGTATTTGTGACAGAAAATCACTGAAATTTCTGCTTGATTGCGGTAGCAATGTACGAAATCTTAATCGGTATTCATCTTCTGTCGTTTGAAATTTCTTCAGAAGTGCGGCTCTAAGAGCATTATAATCATTCTTCTCATTAATACTGGTAGTATGATAAACTGCTAAAGCATCCCCAGTAAGTAACCTGGATAAATATGTGCAATACAGTGTTTTATCCACGTTATAAGACCCACAAGTGGCCTCAAATCTATCTAGGAAAAATATTACGTCATCCGACGGGGGATTAAATTTAGGTAATTTAAGGTGAATTTCCTTAAAATGATCATGTCTGGATGAAGTTTGGCTTTCAAAAGTTCTCTGAGAATTAGCTTCATGAGTTAACCTAAGTCTCTCATATTCTGACTCTGCTAATTTTAGTTCATGCTGTCTTTTTTTATCATTCTCCTCCATCTCAAGCTGAAGTCGTATTGTATTTTGTTCAGCTATTAATCTTCGATCTTCCATTTCCTTTTGTTTAACTTCCATTTCCTTTTGTTTATTTTCCATCTCAATCTTAAGTCTTTCTTCAGCCTCCCTTTGCTTCTGTTCTGCCTCTCGCTGAAATCGTCTATCTTCTAATTCAGCGGCTAATCTCATTTTGTTCTCTTCTTCCTCAGCCTCAGTACGTTTTTGATCTGCCTCAAATTTCAAATTTTCCAAACGTAACTTTTCAGCTTCCAATCTTTGAGATTCCAACCTTTGAGATTCTTTATATTCTGTCATAGCAAATGATCTAATCTCTTCCTGAGGTATATTAAGCGCCTTAGCCTGCTTAATAAAATAGTCTAAGGTAGACATTATTCAATATTATTATGTAATTTTACTACTTAAAAGTGTTACTACAACTAGTGGTCTTCGTTCCTGTCCTAGAACGGTAAAATCAAGTTATATAATAGGCAATAATATTAATAATCAATAATGTAATTTATGTAATGAAATGTCATGAAAGCAACAACGTGAAAGACAATAGAAACATTACCGACAAGACACGATAATCAAAGACGAGTGAACACAATCGTAGAAATCAACAAAAATAGAAATGTGTAACTAAAATAGAATATCGTAAAAATTTACGATGACAACTACGATCAGATACTCAACAGGACAATTGACAACACAGTGTAAAAACATAGGTTTTGTAAAAAACTGAACGACAGGAAAGGTGAGACGGACGCATAATACAAACAAAATTCATCATAAAACTAAATACGAGTAAAAATAACTACCAAAAACAACAAGTAAACGTGACGAAACAGCTAAACAGATACTATCATAAGGAACAATTAGCGATCGGAACTTCGGCAAGGTTTCTAGCCTTGGACCGGAATTATCGCTCAATTGAAACTCACAAGACGAGCCCTACAGAACGTCTGACGAAGAGCCCGAATTGGCTTCGAGATGGATCTCGTTCGTCAGATCAACCTCCCTACCTCCCACGACGAATATAAAACATATAAAATATAACATAACAAAAATATATGTGGACATAACTACATGAGGCACAGCTACGTAATAAAGTGTATAACGATACTTCGTTTATACTTATCTCGCGTGCAAGAAAAACTGTGCCTCGTCTCCGTGGATGTACGTCTGAGGATAAAATACTTCGCTCTGTGTATACACAACAGCTCGCACGTAATAATAACGAATAGGTGATCCCAAGGCAGTCAGTCACTGTAAAACTTGACGTGGGGGTTGATTGATGACCTTGAGCATTTGGTAACCGTAAGTTGATTCTGATTCATCATCACACTAGGTTCCAAGTTTGAGATGTTGTCGCCTTGAAAGTTCAAATCTTCTTTTCAATCGATACTTGGATTGAGTCCGTTCCTGTGAAATTATTTATTTCCAGACCACACTGGCATACCATTTACTGTTGGATGTTCATTCTATTGGTCAAGAGGTAGTTGTAAGCTAGTGTATGGTGTCACTGGTCTATGCTAGCTTAAAATACGCGAATGGTTTTCTCAATGAAAATATCTCAGAAGTGTTCTTAAGTTGAACTCCAACAAGTAGTAGTCAATTTTCCAATTCAGGACTGCACGCAAGTCGTTGGTGAAAGTACATATTATTTATTGACACGATACAGACGGGAATACACAAGACGGTCATAGTTACAGATTACAGATGCAAAATGTCATACTTTAAAGTTGCTGATCATACTCTTAAATTCTTGGAGATACTTCAACAATCAAGTCCTCTTCTATCCACGTGAGCTGAGGATCACTTCTGTTACCCTCTAATATACATTTACAATGAAGTCCGTTGACCTTCTTCCAAGGACGTCTATCGTGGTAAACGGATTCATGTTCAAGGATCAATCTTTGATATCATACCCGTAAATGTTCCCAGACTTTCTTCATACAATACTTATGTAGCATAGATATAATCCAGACAAAGTTATACACGACAATACAATCAGGTTAGAGTCTTCTGTTGACTAACCTCTCCCAAAATCCATGCCATGACTTTGGCATTGGCGAAACGGCATATTAAAACATATGAAGCATACAAAAATCAATTAACTTCGTTTCCTCGTAGGTATCCTCCCTCTACAGTAATTCAAACAAGGCAATCGACTCCGTTTGTCCATTCTAGGAATGACATACTACGATGGATTTCCGCTAGACCATAACTAGGAGCGGCCTGATACTTCAATTAAAACTCAATAAACATTCAATGTGAAATGGGGCGACACTTACATGATACTTCCACTATTGGCTTCGACATGAGGACCAATATATATATCAATAGAAATAGTGGCTTCCACAAACTTGCCACAAATACAAGAAATATTCCACGGACATCAACATGGTCCGTACTGCCCCATACAAAACATGACGTCACAATTCCCTAACTAGGTTACCCCTGCGTCCAAAGCAACTCACACTGCATTATGCACGTCAGTGCGTGAATCAATCGAACGCACAAATAATATAACTATATTGAGACTGGTGCGTACATTTTGGCAGGACCGAGACTACCCCCTTAGGTAATAAATGTACGTAACAGTTGTGTATGTCCACAAACTGATATTCCTCTATAGATATCTGTTACGGCAGTCTTAAATTTAATCGTTAATTTTTCCTGTGACATGTATTTTGGCCCTCCTCTATGTCAGTATTCACCTGTCATTATTTTACTTATCGCCTTCATTGCCTATAATTACCGTTCCCTCGGAAGGACCCCCTCCTCTCTCCACAACACCCACACGTTTTAGTCTGAACCGTACGTGATGTGTTTTTTTTAATTGGAAGAATCTGCTCGGTGAAAGCTACCACAATAGAATAAGGATAATACATGCCTGGTCGCTTTGAGCCCAGTCTGGAGTGTTTGTTGAGGTAAACACAAACGTTAGCTTAGTGGGTATTGTTATCACGAATTAAGTGTCTGGACACCACATTTAGATTCCGTAATTGGTTCCGGTCAGCGTGGTTGATGATGGCTGTCTATAGATAACGAGGAATTATCTCAGAGGATAGAACTGCAAAACTGTCAACATTTAAGTCCGATTATAACAATATTGGGGAATTACAGCATGTCGTATGATACAGGGTGTCCGAAAAGTTGCTGTGCACTTGAATATATGGAAGACTAGCGTAGCGGTTTTGATGTGAGAGTTGTCCGTTCTACCCTAGGCGTGACCTTGACAACAGACGAGAGCAAATGTGTTTTTTTTATGTAACAGTTTGTCTGTAACTCCCTAGGCTGGCAGAGTTGGGCAGTCGCTCAAGCACCAGTGCATAGCAGCATTCAGAGTAAAATCGTTGTTGAACTGCAGTCCAGGTTTAATTGTCTTTGTCAAACGACAATGATGTTGACGATTGAAGAAAGAGTATTCCTGGTGAAACATGTGTTTCGTAACGGTAATAAATACACGGAACTGACGTTCAGTCAAACGTTTCGCGCAGCAATTTCCAGATATCACAAGTTCCTCACCGTAATGCGGTACGAAAACTGATAGACAAGTTTCTTCAAAACGGACAGTGTGCAACGATGCACCTCGATCTGGAAGGCCCTCCGCTTCAGACGAAACAATTCTCTATTTATCCAGGACACGATGCTCCAGAGTCCAAGTAAGTTTGTGAGACCGTTGTCCCAACAGGCCCACGTGTCAAAGAATACAGCTCACAAGATTCTGAAGACGAAGTTAAAGGTGCATCCATACAATGTTACAGCATTACATGAGCTGAAAGAGAAAGATCACCAGTTCCGTATCAACTACTATGCGCCTGGTTTCAGAAATTCCTTGTTGGGGAAGGTGAAGAAAGGGTCCTTGATGTTACCTTCTTCACACCTGAAGCATGGTTCCACCATTCCAAGTACGTGAACAGCCAAAACACTCGTCTATGGAGCAGTGAAAATCCACATAAATTTCAAGAAATGCCTCTCCACGACCACAAAGTCGGGGTATGGTCTGCCATCAGTCGTATGCGCACAATGGGGCCCATCTTCTTCAATAAAACCATAAACGCAGAACTTTACCGCACCAATATTCTCGAACCATTCCTAACCCACCTTAAGGAAGGGAAACCCGAGGCCTGTAAACAGTAAATTAATATTAGACAAACATAAAGGTATGTTTTCAGGCACTCGTAAGAAATAAAGAAGTAGAACACTTGGACAACAGAAAAACAACAGACGTGAGTGGCTTACCCAGGGTTCGAACCCCGTACCTTCCGTACGACAACTCCGCCTAGCTATCAAGCGAATCACACTGACCCCACGGCCAGCTAGGCATCCCCAAAAAAAGATGCTTTGCTGGCTATTTATCAGTACGAAACACACAAGATAACACCGGAAGTAAACAGTGGGCAACTCAGCCCTTAAATGACGCAATCACTTCTGTTGTTCTCCTATTAACAGTATGTGTCAGTCCAAACAAGACAAAGACCTTGATACTGGGTCCAGTAAATAGTAGAAGACTTAAGGACATTAGTATAGAACAGAGGGTAGGTTTCTGGTATTGTATAAACATAAATAACACATAAGGAAGGGAAACCCGAGGCCTGTAAACAGTAAATTAATATTAGACAAACAAAAAGGTATGTTTTCAGGCACTCGTAAGAAATAAAGAAGTAGAACACTTGGACAACAGAAAAACAACAGACGTGAGTGGCTTACCCAGGGTTCGAACCCCGTACCTTCCGTACGACAACTCCGCCTAGCTATCAAGCGAATCACACTGACCCCACGGCCAGCTAGGCATCCCCAAAAAAAGAGATGCTTTGCTGGCTATTTATCAGTACGAAACACACAAGATAACACCGGAAGTATACAGTGGGCAACTCAGCCCTTAAATGACGCAATCACTTCTGTTGTTCTCCTATTAACAGTATGTGTCAGTCCAAACAAGACAAAGACCTTGATACTGGGTCCAGTAAATAGTAGAAGACTTAAGGACATTAGTATGGAACAGAGGGTAGGTTTCTGGTATTGTATAAACATAAATAACACATAAGGAAGGGAAACCCGAGGCCTGTAAACAGTAAATTAATAATAGACAAACATAAAGGTATGTTTTCAGGCACTCGTAAGAAATAAAGAAGTAGAACACTTGGACAACAGAAAAACAACAGACGTGAGTGGCTTACCCAGGGTTCGAACCCCGTACCTTCCGTACGACAACTCCGCCTAGCTATCAAGCGAATCACACAGACCCCACGGCCCAGCTAGTGCATCCCCAAAAAAAGATGCTTTGCTGGGCTTATTCATGTCCTTAAGTCTTCTACAATTTACTGGACCCAGTATCAAGGGTCTTTGTCTTGTTTGACTGACACAAACTGTTAATAGGAGAACAACAGAAGTGATTGCGTCATTTAAGGGCTGAGTTGCCCACTGTATACTTCCGGTGTTATCTTGTGTGTTTCGTACTGATAAATAGCCAGCAAAGCATCTTTTTTTGGGGATGCCTAGCTGGCCGTGGGGTCAGTGGGATTCGCTTGATAGCTAGGCGGAGTTGTCGTACGGAAGGTACGGGGTTCGAACCCTGGGTAAGCCACTCACGTCTGTTGTTTTTCTGTTGTCCAAGTGTTCTACTTCTTTATTTCTTACGAGTGCCTGAAAACATACCTTTATGTTTGTCTAATATTAATTTACTGTTTACAGGCCTCGGGTTTCCCTTCCTTATGTGTTATTTATGTTTATACAATACCAGAAACCTACCCTCTGTTCTATACTAATGTCCTTAAGTCTTCTACTATTTACTGGACCCAGTATCAAGGTCTTTGTCTTGTTTGGACTGACATATACTGTTAATAGGAGAACAACAGAAGTGATTGCGTCATTTAAGGGCTGAGTTGCCCACTGTATACTTCCGGTGTTATCTTGTGTGTTTCGTACTGATAAATAGCCAGCAAAGCATCTTTTTTTGGGGATGCCTAGCTGGCCGTGGGGTCAGTGTGATTCGCTTGATAGCTAGGCGGAGTTTCGTACGGAAGGTACGGGGTTCGAACCCTGGGTAAGCCACTCACGTCTGTTGTTTTTCTGTTGTCCAAGTGTTCTACTTCTTTATTTCTTACGAGTGCCTGAAAACATACCTTTATGTTTGTCTAATATTAATTTACTGTTTACAGGCCTCGGGTTTCCCTTCCTTATGTTTTATTTATGTTTATACAATACAAGAAACCTACCCTCTGTTCTATACTAATGTCCTTAAGTCTTCTACTATTTACTGGACCCAGTATCAAGGTCTTTGTCTTGTTTGGACTGACACATACTGTTAATAGGAGAACAACAGAAGTGATTGCGTCATTTAAGGGCTGAGTTGCCCACTGTATACTTCCGGTGTTATCTTGTGTGTTTCGTACTGATAAATAGCCAGCAAAGCATCTTTTTTTGGGGATGCCTAGCTGGCCGTGGGGTCAGTGTGATTCGCTTGATAGCTAGGCGGAGTTGTCGTACGGAAGGTACGGGGTTCGAACCCTGGGTAAGCCACTCACGTCTGTTGTTTTTTCTGTTGTCCAAGTGTTCTACTTCTTTATTTCTTACGAGTGCCTGAAAACATACCTTTATGTTTGTCTAATATTAATTTACTGTTTACAGGCCTCGGGTTTCCCTTCCTTATCTGTTATTTATGTTTATACAATACCAGAAACCTACCCTCTGTTCTATACTAATGTCCTTAAGTCTTCTACTATTTACTGGACCCAGTATCAAGGTCTTTGTCTTGTTTGGACTGACACATACTGTTAATAGGAGAACAACAGAAGTGATTGCGTCATTTAAGGGCTGAGTTGCCCACTGTATACTTCCGGTGTTATCTTGTGTGTTTCGTACTGATAAATAGCCAGCAAAGCATCTTTTTTTGGGGATGCCTAGCTGGCCGTGGGGTCAGTGTGATTCGCTTGATAGCTAGGCGGAGTTGTCGTACGGAAGGTACGGGGTTCGAACCCTGGGTAAGCACTCACGTCTGTTGTTTTTCTGTTGTCCAAGTGTTCTACTTCTTTATTTCTTACGAGTGCCTGAAAACATACCTTTATGTTTGTCTAATATTAATTTACTGTTTACAGGCCTCGGGTTTCCCTTCCTTATGTGTTATTTATGTTTCTACAATACCAGAAACCTACCCTCTGTTCTATACTAATGTCCTTAAGTCTTCTACTATTTACTGGACCCAGTATCAAGGTCTTTGTCTTGTTTGGACTGACACATACTGTTAATAGGAGAACAACAGAAGTGATTGCGTCATTTAAGGGCTGAGTTGCCCACTGTATACTTCCGGTGTTATCTTGTGTGTTTCGTACTGATAAATAGCCAGCAAAGCATCTTTTTTTGGGGATGCCTAGCTGGCCGTGGGGTCAGTGTGATTCGCTTGATAGCTAGGCGGAGTTGTCGTACGAAGGTACGGGGTTCGAACCCTGGGTAAGCCACTCACGTCTGTTGTTTTTCTGTTGTCCAAGTGTTCTACTTCTTTATTTTTTACGAGTGCCTGAAAACATACCTTTATGTTTGTCTAATATTAATTTACTGTTTACAGGCCTCGGGTTTCCCTTCCTTATCTGTTATTTATGTTTATACAATACCAGAAACCTACCCTCTGTTCTATACTACTGTCCTTAAGTCTTCTACTATTTACTGGACCCAGTATCAAGGTCTTTGTCTTGTTTGGACTGACACATACTGTTAATAGGAGAACAACAGAAGTGATTGCGTCATTTAAGGGCTGAGTTGCCCACTGTATACTTCCGGTGTTATCTTGTGTGTTTCGTACTGATAAATAGCCAGCAAAGCATCTTTTTTGGGGATGCCTAGCTGGCCGTGGGGTCAGTGTGATTCGCTTGATAGCTAGGCGGAGTTGTCGTACGGAAGGTACGGGGTTCGAACCCTGGGTAAGCCACTCACGTCTGTTGTTTTTCTGTTGTCCAAGTGTTCTACTTCTTTATTTCTTACGAGTGCCTGAAAACATACCTTTATGTTTGTCTAATATTAATTTACTGTTTACAGGCCTCGGGTTTCCCTTCCTTATGTGTTATTTTATGTTTATACAATACCAGAAACCTACCCTCTGTTCTATACTAATGTCCTTAAGTCTTCTACTATTTACTGGACCCAGTATCAAGGTCTTTGTCTTGTTTGGACTGACACATACTGTTAATAGGAGAACAACAGAAGTGATTGCGTCATTTAAGGGCTGAGTTGCCCACTGTATACTTCCGGTGTTATCTTGTGTGTTTCGTACTGATAAATAGCCAGCAAAGCATCTTTTTTTTGGGGATGCCTAGCTGGCCGTGGGGTCAGTGTGATTCGCTTGATAGCTAGGCGGAGTTGTCGTACGGAAGGTACGGGGTTCGAACCCTGGGTAAGCCACTCACGTCTGTTGTTTTTCTGTTGTCCAAGTGTTCTACTTCTTTATTTCTTACGAGTGCCTGAAAACATACCTTTATGTTTGTCTAATATTAATTTACTGTTTACAGGCCTCGGGTTTCCCTTCCTTATCTGTTATTTATGTTTATACAATACCAGAAACCTACCCTCTGTTCTATACTAATGTCCTTAAGTCTTCTACTATTTACTGGACCCAGTATCAAGGTCTTTGTCTTGTTTGGACTGACACATACTGTTAATAGGAGAACAACAGAAGTGATTGCGTCATTTAAGGGCTGAGTTGCCCACTGTATACTTCCGGTGTTATCTTGTGTGTTTCGTACTGATAAATAGCCAGCAAAGCATCTTTTTTTTGGGGATGCCTAGCTGGCCGTGGGGTCAGTGTGATTCGCTTGATAGCTAGGCGGAGTTGTCGTACGGAAGGTACGGGGTTCGAACCCTGGGTAAGCCACTCACGTCTGTTGTTTTTCTGTTGTCCAAGTGTTCTACTTCTTTATTTCTTACGAGTGCCTGAAAACATACGTTTATGTTTGTCTAATATTAATTTACTGTTTACAGGCCTCGGGTTTCCCTTCCTTATGTGTTATTTATGTTTATACAATACCAGAAACCTACCCTCTGTTCTATACTAATGTCCTTAAGTCTTCTACTATTTACTGGACCCAGTATCAAGGTCTTTGTCTTGTTTGGACTGACACATACTGTTAATAGGAGAACAACAGAAGTGATTGCGTCATTTAAGGGCTGAGTTGCCCACTGTATACTTCCGGTGTTATCTTGTGTGTTTCGTACTGATAAATAGCCAGCAAAGCATCTTTTTTTTTTGGGGATGCCTAGCTGGCCGTGGGGTCAGTGTGATTCGCTTGATAGCTAGGCGGAGTTGTCGTACGGAAGGTACGGGGTTCGAACCCTGGGTAAGCCACTCACGTCTGTTGTTTTTCTGTTGTCCAAGTGTTCTACTTCTTTATTTCTTACGAGTGCCTGAAAACATACCTTTATGTTTGTCTAATATTAATTTACTGTTTACAGGCCTCGGGTGTCCCTTCCTTATGTGTTATTTATGTCTAGAGCAGGAACTTAGCCTCAAAAATATATTTGTTACCGAAGTCAAATGCTAACCAAACTACATGGTAAAAAAAGGCCGGTAACAATGATGATGATAGAGATGTTGGAAACGAAAATTATGATATGCATAGGAAAGTTAATCATAACGTTCAAAATTTAAAATTTGTTGCTTCCGACAGCCTAGCTAGTTGGCATATTTTCTTTTTTTGCCCCTTAAGCTTTCTCGTGATCCATATTTCCACATACTTGGCTTCTTCATTATCCCTATTTCCCCACAGACAGGGATTTTTTATGATCCATGTTTTCTACAAACTGGACTTCTTCATTATCCCCATTTTCCACAACTGAACTTCTTCATAATTTATGTTTTCCACAAACTGGACTCCCTATTGATCCATATATTTTCTTTTTAAATGGTCCTTTTCATGATCCTTATTTTTCCAGACCTGTTCTTCATAATCGCTGTTTTCCACAGGCCGGAATTTTATTCATGATGCCTGTTTTCCCACAGATTAACCTTCCTCGTGATCCCTGTTTTCCAAGACACAAAGTTTCTTTTATGATCCCTGTTTTCCACAGACTGTCATTCTTCATGATCCCTGTTTTCCACAGACTGTCATTCTTCATGATCCCTGTTTTTCACAGATTGTCATTCTTCATGATACCTGTTTTCCCATAGACTGTCATTTTTCATTATCCCTGCTTTCCACAGACTGTAATTCTTCATGATCACTGTTTTTCACAAATTAACCTTCTTCATGATCTCTGTTTTCCACAGACTCTCATTTTTCATGATCCCTTTTTCAGCAGACTGTCATTCTTCATGATCCCTGTTTTCCAAAGACTGTCATTTTTCATGATCCTTGTTTTCCACAAACTGTCATTTTTCATTATCCCTGTTTTCCACAGACTGTAATTCTTCATGATCACTGTTTTTCACAAATTAACCTTCTTCATGATCTCTGTTTTTCACAGACTCTCATTTTTCATGATCCCTCTTTCAGCAGACTGTCATTCTTCGTGATCTCTGTTTTCCATAGACTGTCATTCTCATGATCCCTGTTTTCCACAGACTGTCATTCTTCAAGATCTCTGTTTTCCACAGGCTGTCCTTCTTCGTGATCCCTGTTTTCCACAGACTGTCATTTTTCAAGATCCCTGTTTTCCACAGACTGTCATTCTTCATGATCCCTGTTTTTTTATCTACACAGACATCAATTCTCATGATCCCTGTTTTCTTCATTTCTTCATGATCCCTGTTTTTCACAGACACAGATCTGTTTTCACTCTGTCATGATCCCTGTTTTTCACAGACTGTCATTCTTTATGATCTCTGTTTTCCACAAATGGTCTGACTTTCTTCATGACCTCCCTGACTTTTCATGATCCCATTATCCGACTGTCATTCTTTTTGTGATCCCTGTTTTCCACAGACTTATTTCTTCCTGTTAGACCTCTGATTTTTTCCACAGACTGGTCATTTTTCATGATCCCTGTTTTCCGCAGACCTGTCATTCTTTGATCCCTGTTTTCCACAGACTGATCATTCTTCATGATTCCTGTTTTTCCACAGACTGTCATTTCTTCATGATCCCTGTTTTTTCCACAGACTGTCATTCTTCATCTCTCATTTTTCATGATCCGTATTTCAGCAAACTGTCATTCTTCGTGATCCCTGTTTTCCACAGACTGTCATTCTTCAAGATCCCTGTTTTCCATAGACTGAATTTTATTCATGATCCATGTTTTCCACAGGCTGCCATTCTTTGTGATCCGTGTTGTCCACACACCGGAATTTTATTCTTGATCCCTGTTTTCCACAGACTGTCATTCTTCATGATCCCTGATTTCCACAAACTGTCATTCTTCGTGATCCCTGTTTTCCACAGACTGTCATTCTTCGTGATCCCTGTTTTCCACAGACTAACCTGTTTCATGATCTCTGTTTTCTCACAGACTCATTCTTCATAGTCTCTGTTTTTGACAGATTAACCTTCTTCAAGATCCCTGTTTTCCACAGATTAACCTTCTTTATGTTCCCTGTTTTCCACAGTTTAACCTTCCTTAAGTTCCCTCTTTTTCACAGATTAACCTTCTCCATGATCACGGTTTTCCACAGATTAACCATCATTATTCCTGTTTTCCACAGATAAACCTTCTTCATGATCCTTGTTTTATACAAATTAACCTTCTTCATGATCTCTGTTTTCCACAGACTCTCTTTTTTCATGATCCCTTTTTCAGCAGACTGTCATTCTTCGTGATCCCTGTTTTCCACAGACTGTCATTCTTCACGATCCCTGTTTTCCACAAACTGTCATTTTTCATTATCCATGTTTTCCACAGACTGTCATTCTTCATGATCTCTGTTTTCCACAAATTAACCTTCTTCATGATCTCTGTTTTATACACTCTCATTTTTCGTGATCCCTTTTTCAGAAGACAGTCATTCTTCATGATCCCAGTTTTCCATAGACTGTCATTCTTCATGATCCCAGTTTTCCACAGACTGTCATTCTTCATGATCCCTGTTTTCCACAGACTGTCATTCTTCATGATCCCTGTTTTCCACAGACTGTCATTCTTCATGATCCCTGTTTTCCACAGACTATCATTCTTCATAATCCCTGTTTTTCACAGACTGTCATTCTTCATGATCTTTGTTTTCCACAGACTGTCATTTTTCATTATCCATGTTTTCCACAGACTGTCATTCTTCATGATCTCTGTTTTCCACAAATTAACCTTCTTCATGATCTCTATTTTCCACAGACTCTCATTTTTCATGATCCTTTTTTCAGCAGATTGTCATTCTTCATGATCCCTGTTTTCCACAGACTGTCATTCTTCATGATCCCTGTTTTCCACAGACTGTCATTCTTCATGATCCCTGTTTTCCACAGACTGTCATTCTTTATGATCCCTGATTTCCACAGACTGTCATTCTTCGTGATCCCTGTTTTCCACAGACTGTCATTCTTTGTGATCCCTGTTTTCCACAGACTAACCTGTTTCATGATCTCTGTTTTCTCACAGACTGATTCTTCATAATCTCTGTTTTTGACAGATTAACCTTCTTCGCGATCCCTGTTTTCCACAGATTAACCTTCTTTATGTTCCCTGTTTTCTACAGTTTAACCTTCCTTATGTTCCCTGTTTTCCACAGATTAACCTTCTCCATGATCCCTGTTTTCCACAGATTAACCATCATTATTCCTGTTTTCCACAGATTAACCTTCTTCATGATCCTTGTTTTATACAAATTAATCTTCTTCATGATCCATTTTTTTCCACAGATTAATCTTCTTAATGATCCCTGTTTTCTACAAATTAACCTTCTTCGCGATCCCTGTTTTCCACAGATTAACATTCTTCATGATCCCTGTTTTCCACAGACTCGCATTTATCATGATCCCAGTTTTCCCACAGACTGGTATTCATCATGATCCCTGTTTTCCCACAGACTGGTATTCATCATGATCCCTGTTTTCCCATAGACTGGTATGCATCACAATCCCTGTTTTCCATAGACTAACCTTCTTCATAATGCTTTTTCCACACACTGGCCTTTCTTATGACTCCTGTTTCTCACAGACTTACTTTCTTCGTTATCCCTAATCTTCAACAAGGGTTTCTTCGTGTCTTAAACACCCGACCATGGATGTACATTTATAATTATGACAAAAATTCACACAGATATTTACCTACCCCAAACACTATATAGTGGTCAGAATAATCGTCGCCGAACAGAAATGTAGATCCCGCTGCAGAATTGTCGAAAAACTCGTTAAGCCTGGTCTGCACCCAGACAATGGCTTTCTTCCCAAAATCCCACCTCAAAACCAGCAGACAGAATATGAATTGCAAGCCGATTCCCCAGAATATCGTGTGATAGTTGATCTATTAAGAAATAAATAATGCGTTATTTTTTTTAAAAATAGATCAAACGATACTTACGATTTGCAAGGTCATATATATATATATATATATATATATATATATATATATATATATATATATATATATAGAGAGAGAGAGAGAGAGAGAGAGAGAGAGAGAGAGAGAGAGAGAGAGAGAGAGAGAGAAATACCTTATCGGTAACGTTACTTCCATGTTTACCCACCAAAGTTGCAATTTTTTTGTGGCGCATTCCGGCCGGGGAATAAACTTTGCACCTGCTGAAACAGTGCCCATATCTTCCCAATATACTGCATTGAGCGAAATGTTATTTTTTTTTATTTTATTCCTGCATCTTTTGCTTTTCAATTTCTGGAGCTTTCCCCATTTATGTTAAGCAGTTCGGCTAAGAATGAATAAGTGTCTGCATTTCATTCTTCTTCTTCTTCCATCCTTAGCCACCGACCGTCAAAGCAGTCAGTGGCCATTACGCCTAGTGGCGTCTTAGGGCAACAGCAGATAGGTTTTCTCTGCCATTGTTTCCCATCACGCCTAGTGGCGTCTTTAGGGCAACGGCAAATCAACCCATTTGCTGTTGTTTCCGTACTCGAAGTGACTGGCAAACGGGTGATCAGCCCGTTGTGTTCTGCATTTCATCAAATACCATAATTCCCGTCGTAAGTACGTCGGTCGGTCGCAAATAAGGGAAACAATACAATCATTGTCTAACTTTCAACTACAATTGCACCTCTTAGCTGTGGTTGAAAGTTAATGTACTGTCTCAAAAATAGAAAAGTGCGCAAATGAAGGTGTGCGTGAACAGTTTGATTATGGAAAGAAGCCAACAACACAGTTGATAAACAGTACATGAACTGGAGACAGGAAGGTGCGGAGATGCAGATTAAATCAACAGACAATCAAGATACTCTTCTGTCCAGTTTCATTCGGTAAACGGATTTAACTCATCATTTTCTTAAAAATAACCTTAAAATGTAAGTTGTTGATTGTTTCTTCAAGACAAAATTGTAATTTAAAGTATTGCAGACTTATTATTACGGATCAAAATTATAAGATGGCTGTAATTAAAAACCTGTCAATTTTGATGGGTTATTGCTGGTATTTTTACATTTAGCCAGTGAATTCTCATTACTCATTGTGCGTGAAGCTTTTCGGGCCACGGTTTCCGTGTTTCCGTATTTTGAAGAACAATGGAAATGAATGAATGATCACATGACAATTTAGTGCCGTCTTCAGAGCGTGTAGCGACAGAGCACAGCATAATTATGCCCTGCTATATTTTGGCGGGTGACTTACTCGTATTACACATTATTACTGTATTTTCATCCACATCTAATAATTATTATGCATTATGAAATAACAGATTTTCTCATTCCCACAGTAATATTAATTCATACTTTTTTGATATATGAAGAAAAAGCGACTAATGTGGACAAAAAGATACATGCCCCAGAGCATATACTGTCTTAGCGGAGTGAAATGTTAATACTTCATTATACTTAGTCCATTTCTTCAGTGACCAGTTCTTCTCCTCGCTGCCTTTGCCTTCCCTTACTCAACAGCAAAGTCAAGTACCCATTAACAGTTAGGAAAACGGAAGCGTTCGCATTAACATTAGGTGGAATGAAGCGTGACGCTATCAGGTTTCCATCCAAGAACCCAGTAACTTTGTCTCAAGAGGTAAGCAAACTAACCGAACGCCCTAAGTGAGTACAATAATAAATATTCACCAGGCAATCAAAAAATCGTCCCGTGAAGTTCCTAGGGGGCGTTACCAACAGATTTCTGGTGACAATGTATATATTTATTATAATATTTATCTGTCGGAGGGAAGGTATTTGTTTTTAGAATCAGGATGCTTTCCTGGCCAAAGATGTATCACCCATGATTGATTGATACTTTTGTTATATGGGTTATCTCCCCTGGAGATCGAATTTGGGCGTATGAATCTGGATTTCGTTAGTCTGTCCCTTGTTGGGCCAGAAAACAGATTGTTCTTGTTTAGGTTATGCAGGAATGTTTATGGTCCGAGTCTATGTGTACTCTGTGTCTATTTCAGACGATTCGGTCTTATATCGTGATATCTTGGTATGTCTAAGTGGAACTATTTTTCCTTGTACTGAACTTTGGGGTCAGGGAGTTCTGCGCATGCCGAGAGAGGAGAGTGTGTCTTCCGGGATGATGGAATGCCGGGCGAAAGCCATGTCGAAGACGAGTCCCCAGTCTGTGATCTCTATGATTTGTTATGGGGAAGAAGATAACTTCTGATATGATTATTAAGTCTATTAGTCCCCAGTGTTTATTCTATAACGCCAGGAGATGAGAGCGTTTGTGTTTGCTAAGTGTATTTCCTATGCCAAGGTAAAAGAACTGTTCACTGAACTCTTTCATTCCTAGGCTCAGATGGGCAGACGTCTATATGAATTTACTTATGTCTATATGTCGGGACGACATGTTATCTAGCAGCACTGAATATGTTTATATGCAGCAATTATGAGGACAGAATATGCTGATACTTGTAGAAAATATTTGTGTGCATGAACTGAACCTTTATTGAAGATTTACTATACATCTGTATAGTGAGCGATGCTCAAAGGGGAACCAGAAGCCATTTTGGAATTCTATTTATGGTGGAATCCTATTTATTGTCGATCATCAATCAGAGAACGGGGATGCCCCTTATTATCAGGTGATGATTAAGAGATCACAGTTATAAAGAAAACCCAATACTGGTGGGTTAACATTATCTTCACATAGATTTGCTGAACTTTACCTAAAGGAATCTTCGCTAGAAAAGAGGTTCTGTTTAGGAGTCATGTTTGAACAGTATTTATTAACTGACACGTTCGGTCAGTAAGGCCTGATGATTGTATTGATAAACAGTGGAAATCTAAGTGCTTGTCTACAGATGTTCCATTGCAATGTTATTCAACATGAATGCTAACTTAAGATGGTATACCATTGATCAACAATATGCTATTTATGTCGACCTGTGTCCCTGTAACTATACACGTACTGTCTAAGTGTGTGCGTCCTATTAAACAGTATGAAACGACCACAGTAGTCCAGCCATCCTTGACTTCCACCTGTGATTGGAGTGAGTGTCCTGTGCACCTGTCGAACTGTCATCCATTCTCGTTTGTCATTATTGATGTTTACACTCACCCATTGCATCAGAATATACCCACTTAACAGTACACCTTGTCAGGGCCCCAGCAGTTGGTAACCTGACCCATTTACAGAACATTGTGACTGGACGAGCTATATCACAAAAAAACCAGTCCATATCAATCTGGTGCAAGAAACAAGCTTTATCAATGATCAAGACGAGAGACGGGCAGGAAGAAGTCAATCAAAGTTTACCATCAAGACGAGAGACAGAAGACGTTGGAGATCCATTGCTGCCAACCTACATCGCTGAGACGGCAGCTGATGATGATGAATCGTTTTTAAGATTTAATGTTTGTTTATCGACGCTATGATGTCGAAAATTGGTTACAATGCCTTGCTAAACCTAGCTGCTCGGAAGTCTGGATAGATAATGCTGGATTATCTAGCGGGGAAAATAAGATCAGACGCCAGGGAGTGACCGTAAAATCTAGATACGTGGATAATGATAAGAAAGATATGCCCTTCTTTTCTTGTGAATTGTTTTGCAAGGATGGGGACGTAAGCCCCGAGAAAGAAGACATAAATGGAAAAGAATGACGGGTTAGATCAGTGTTTCTGAACCGGTTTGTTCCTTGGACCCTTTTGATTGTTCGATGAAGTCTATGGAAACTTTTGATTGTTCGATGAAGTCTATGGATCCTTTTGATTGTTCGATGAAGTCTATGGAAACTTTTGATTGTTCGATGAAGTCTATGGACCCTTTTGATTGTTCGATGAAGTATACGGATCCTTTTGATTGTCCGATGAAGGCTATGGACTCTTTTGATTGTCCGATGAAGGCTATGGACTCTTTTGATTGTCCGATGAAGGCTATGGACTCTTTTGATTGCTATGGACTCTTTTGATTGTTCGATGAAGTATACGGACCCTTTTGATTGTCCGATGAAGGCTATGGACTCTTTTGATTGTCCGATGAAGGCTATGGACTCTTTTGATTGTCAGATGAAGGCTATGGACTCTTTTGATTGTCCGATGAAGGCTATGGACTCTTTTGATTGTCCGATGAAGGCTATGGACTCTTTTGATTGTTCGATGAAGTATACGGACCCTTTTGATTGTCCGATGAAGGCTATGGACTCTTTTGATTGTCCAATGAAGACTATGGACCCCTTCTCAGAAAACGTGTGCATAAAAGCATAATTACACATTTTACTAAATTTGAACTTTAGGTTATGTACGCAGAGTTTCTTGAATCCATTCATGAACCCACAATGGATCATTCGACAACAGTTTAAGGAACCCTGGATTAGATGAAAGCTAAAGGAAAAATTACAAAGGAAAAAAAGCTAAATATCGAATATCATTTCGTGAAAAGGTACATCTTTATGAGATGAGGTGACTAATTTCCATCCTCGCTGCCTTTTCGTTCCTTAATTCAATAGCAAAGTCAGATACCAATTTACAGATGAAACAGAGGCACACCAAAACATCGAGATCGTAATTAAACACAGATATAATGGCGATTTTAAAATACTTGGAAGGGCCTTGGACAAAATATGAAGACTTGGGATATACTTCTAAAGACACGTGCTGTAGGGGAATTTAAAGGGTACTGAGTGAATGAATTAACCTGTATAATTAAACTAGGATCAGGTTAGTGAACAAAAGAAAAGACGCTAAAACATGGGTTACCTTGTGTGGTTTCGTAGAGAACAGCAAACATACCCCCAGGATGATAATGATACCTGGAACAGAACTGAGATTCCGTGGATTGCTGATGGCCTTTTCAATGAGAATCCAGGCCATTACAGCAGCTACACCTCCGTAGAACATCCTGGATAAACATGAGCACACATTTCCGGTTATAACTCGTTAGTGTGTTAGAAAATATGTGAATGCGTGTGTAGGAAAAATGGGACAGGTTAGTTTCAAATAAGTGGCTTTCGTCTTGCCAGCAATGTAGACAAAGTTGGAGTGACACACAATATCAAAATAAGAATACAAATGGTTAGAGGGGCTTTAATTGCATTGGAAAATATATGGAGATCACGAGAAATAAAGTCCAACACAAAAATCAGAATCTTAATTGCAAATGTCAAGTCAGTTCTATTGTATGGCTCTGAAACATAGTGAACAACAAAAACAACAATCAAAAAGCTACAGACTTTCATAAATGTGTGCGTTCTATATTAGCTTGCATTAAGTCGCTCACGTCTCTTTTGTTTCACTTGTGTGTTATAATTCAGACCCAACAGGTTTTTTAACATACTTTTGCTCTTTCAACATATTTTTTTGTAAACGCGTTCAATGTTCTCTCAACGTATTCCATTATCGTCTAGAAAACAAAGTGAACTTGTCTGTTCCCCCTTTTAATATCAACTGGATCTCAATGAAAAAGGTGCTTCTGTTTAATAAAAAGTGACCTTTAGGTCAATAAACAAGCAGATAGGACATTACAGGATGGGCGCATTCATAAAATACTTAAACAAATTCCGGAAACCTGTGTGCGACAGAACGGGGCGGCCCATATCGATCTTTGTTTCACTCCGGCAGTATCGGTACATTTGTGGTACTGAATTTATTGTGTGTTTTCATTTGTCGCACTTTCTTTCTCTCTTTTTCTGCAATGTTTAGCAGAAATTATGTATTTTCCTTCTTACACCCTTCTCAGGGATAAGTAGACATGTCTGGTTGTTATCCATTTCTCCCTGTGTTGCAAGGAGTGGCAGCGACCGAACCATGTTGGCTATCGTGGGCGCAGCGATATCAGTATACAGATTAACACGTAAATCGCCTCAGCGCAGTGCTTACTCACTGATAAGATGCGAGTCCGCGCATCACCAAAGCTTGGAATACGGGGAGACAACGGTTGGACAGACACAGATAAGATTACTTTCTGATAAAGTAATGATTGTTACATTGGGAACTCGTTGTTATGTGAGGTTATCGACACATTCGTAAGTTTGTACCCAAGGGCAAGCGGATGTGTACAGCCCATTTTCAGAAAAGTAATGTATGAAATTTTGCATTAGCTGAGTCATGCAACATATTTAAATCCGATTGGCTGATCCTGTTAGGCGCGCATAACAAATGCATGGGGAGGCAGTGAATATAATCTGACCATTTCTTAAGCTATTTCACTTGAGAAATCGCTCGCCAAACTGAAGTACCACACATGAAGTCAGAGAGGGAGCTTATTAAATTAACGACACCCCAGACGCGTGTAAGAAGCCAATTCAAGTCTCTTTTATTCATCTGAACAAAATAACTGTGAGCCAGGATTGGATTATTGGTGGTACCAGCAGAAAGTACTATCTCTGGAACAAGAAGGGAACAGTGGCCTAAGCTTTAAGACGAAGGACCCACGTGGTAGACTCTGCTTGACATTTCTGGGAAACGAGCTACACCCGGCAACCTTGATTAGGGAAGAGCGTGAGCAGTGTGAAAAGAACCAACCCATAAGAAGGAGCAGAACCGTCATTGGCAGCTAAGTTCAAATCTATGCTGCCACTTGAACTTCTTGTAATATTTCACAATCCATAATGACCGTGATGATAACTTTTCTTGATCCATAACTATTCAAATTATTTTCCACCTCTTAAAACTTAAGTGATTATTAAATTTTGTAATTTGTAATTATACAAATTTAACTTCGATTTAATTATTTTAAAGTTACTGCATGTTTGTCTCAGTCGATTTACTACATACACTCTAAGCAGAGCTATACTAAAATAATAGAATTCCACTAAGTAAATCAGGCTGGGGGCTTGAACGAGCTGAAATTAATCAGTGCTTAAATACTTCACAAAAGCGTCTGCAGGATTACAGAGTTAACATACTCAGCCAAAGCAGTTTTGTTCTCGCTTATTCTGAATATCTTGTGAAGAGTCCCATGTGATAGAAGCGGTATTACCCTTCTATCTACATCTCTGCCAAGAGTAAATTATGTAAAGATAGACTCCATTGAAGCCCATATTAGATACTCTTGAGTTTTTGCCACTGTTGAATCACTACCGCAAAGCAGGGGAGGCAATACCGTCACACTGTGACAAAGAACAGATCGGCAATAAAGAGGGAACATTCACCTAACGAAACAGCTTACTTCAGCTGCTCTTTATTACAGATCTCAAGGGCTTTTATATCTGTAAAAGCGCCCTAATATAACGACGGACCCCGAGTATAGCTTGAACGGTGCGCCTCGCTAATACGAGGCAAAATTGTATTTGGAAAAAAAAAACTTCACCTTTATGTAAAAGGAAACATCTTTAAAAATATATAAATTCAACAACAAAAGAATATTTAAAACATACAGTTTCACCTCAATAAAAAGAAGACATATTTTATTTTGGTTTAAAATGTGGTAATGTTAGTAAAGCAGGTAAATTAATCTTAATATAAAACATAACATTAAAAGCTAGCATTGTGTAAAAAAAAAAAAATTCACATTAACAATTTTAAAAATAATACTTCAGATACATGAAAAATTAGAGATTTTCAAAGCAATGTTGCCAACAGTAAAGGTTCCCCCCCCCCCCCCCTTTTGCACCTTTAAACAGTTAAGACAACAACAATCGAACTTCAGGCGAGCTCACACTTTAGACCAGGGGTTCTTAACGTTTGTCATGCCATGGTCCCCAGAGATTGTCCGATAAAGGCTACTTACGCCTTTGATTGACCGGTGAAGTCTACAGACTTCTTAGAAAAATAATTACCTAGACGCATAAATAACATTTTTGCATACAAGTAATACATTTTTTTTACCCAAAAAAAACCGTTAATCTGAAATATTATCATTCTGAAATACAAAAACAACCTTTAGAAAGAATATATTTCTTTAAATGCAACAATTTATGATAATTTTCCGAGTAAACATTTTGATGAAAATAAAATTCAAATTTGTAGGTTATGTTCACGGACTCATGTAATCCATTCATAGACCCCTACTTTAGAGGAAATCTCTGTTTTCATGGGCAGATCATCCTTTGTACACTATACATTATTTTCTCGAAGGTTTTAAACATCATGTTTAAAGAAAAATGTTTATGACACTTTTAAGCTAATCTACATAGATAAAAATGTTCATAGAAAAGAATTGCTTGATTTCATTTTAGGCAACTTCATATCTCATATCGCTGTACAGAATTTCTCCACGAAACTATAAATAGCAACTGTGATTCAATGCTGTGTGTCTTGAAGGAGCTGAACATGGGCGTCTGGAAACCTTACGGAAGCTATCATCAACCCTCCCACCCTATTTTTTCAGCTCTACGAAGAGCATAGGCCTTCAACAAACGTATGAGAAGTCTTTCTGTCACGTGCCATCAGCTCAAGGCATTTCTATGTCTGCGTAATCCCTTTCATGTCTGTCTCCAGTTATCTCCTCGTGTCAACAGAAACCACTGCTGCATGAGTTTTGACACAGCAGAATATATAAATACACCCAGCACTAAATTGCACACAAGAATACCTTAGGATTCACCCAATCAATTGTTAGTTGTTTTGCATCTGGGTCACGAGAGTTTTTTGGTGTACGGGCTTTCCCGTTAGTATAGTGTATGGGCTCCTCTTGCATCGATGAGCGACTGGCATCTACTGGGCATGGATGCGATCAGACGTCTGATGTGGGATGGCTGCCTACTCTTCCTGGAGTGCCTGGAACAGATCACGACGATTGGCTGGAGCAACGTCTCGGCGACAAACACGTCTATGCAGCTCATCCCACAGGTGCTCAATCGCACTCATGTCTGGAGACAGGGATGGCCAGGGAAGGGTGAGAATGTTGTTGGCAGTCAGGAACTGCGTGGTCAACCGCGCACAAAGGGGTCTGGCGTTGTCCTGTTAAAACACAGACCTTTGAGCAGCCAAAAGTGGAAGGACATGGGGTTGAAGAATTTCATTGACGTATCGTTGCGCATTCAAGCCCCCTTCAATGTGCACCAATTGACTCCTTCCGTTGTAACTGATCATTCCCCACACCATTGCACCTCCACCACCGTGCGGCGGAGCTTCATAAACGCAATTTTGGGCAAAACGTTCATTTCGCCTACGGTAGACCCTATGCCGTCTATCATGACGCTGCAACAAAAAGAAAGATTCGTCACTAAACCAGACACGTCTCCATTGATTGTCAGCTGCCCAGGGACGATGCTGGTTGGCCCAAAGAAGTCGATTTTGGCGATGGCGGCGCGTAAGAACAGGTCCTCGGTGAGGTCGTTGTGCCCAAAGTCCAGCGTCATGCAGTCTATTCCGGACAGTTTGATCAGACATGACGTCCTGCAGTTAATGACTGGGCAGTTGAGGAAGCTGTTGTAAACCTGTCTCTGAGGTAACGAAGCCGAATAAAGCGATCCTCCGCTGCTGTTGTCACTCTGGGTCGTCCACTGCGATGCCGGTCTTAAACTGAGCCAGTGGCTTGGAACCGGTGCCAAAGTCGACTGATGGTACTCTGATGCACGTTTAGATGCCTGGCAGCCTGACTTTGACTTTCACCTGCATGCAGTCGGCCAATAGCAATGTTCCTTAAATTTATCGATAGAGACGCCATAAATGTCTGCTTAAAAATGAACTGTATCTTTTTTGTGTAGCGTTATCCTTTTATAGGGTTTCAGTTGCGTAGTCAGTGAATAGTGTTCACCACAAATTTTGTTGCTTTCACGTGCGCGCAACATGAGCTGTGGTCAAAAATTGCGTCATAAACACTATTGACCATTGCGTTGTAACGATTACAAAAACGAACGCAATTCAGGTCAACACGTGCATTTGACACTGTAAAGAACATTTGAGGCTGGTTTCTATATACCCTTGCACCAAATTTTACTTACAAACTCATAAAAACGCGCCCTCGGATAGCTGTGCGTTTCTTTTTTTTTTTTAACAGTATATATAAAGTCAGAAAAGACTGACTTTGGTGGAGAATAGTGCTTCTTGGTCACAGATAGTAAAGCTCTAGCCTCAACAAGTTTCTCTATCTGGCCACCGTCCTTCTGTCTTTATTCTGTGCAAGGGATTTTGAGTTATCCGGGGAATCCTTTTATAGGCTGCGAGCATGCGTCTGAGAAGACAAGGTCGGTAACTCCGATTCAATCCTGCAAAATTTCCATCTCAGGGATTTTGTGTTAGAGGTGTTCACAACCTCGGCTTCGTGTATCGCACCTTATCTATTTATAGCCTTTTGAGTTATAGTCTTCCGTTCTAAGTAGGTTTTCTTTCTATCGATATGTTGTTTTCCATAATCGGTTGTGTTAGTGAATTTATATCGAATGTCGATTGGGCAAACCACGGGTTTTCTCGAGGCACTGACACGTTTTCTATCAAATATCTTCAAAACTACTCCATCCATCCAATTTTCCTTTTACCTGCACATAGTTGGAGTTCTTCCCTGTAAAAAGAGACTGTTTTATCCTTGTCTGTCATTTCGTTCTCCTTTACGAGCCCTAAGTCTAACATATGTTTCGTACGCTTTTTATTTTCCATATAAACTACAGTAGCTTTTTCGATTGGTTTTGTATAGGCTTTTCTTCCGTGATTGGCTGACCCTGACACACCCCCGACAAAAAATAGTACTACATTGGCCTGTATACCTCTATCCTACTTTTCCTGCCGTTCATGCATTTACTCGAATACTAAGCCTGCGTTTTCAACACAAGACACTCGATCCTTCAAAGAATTGTCTAATGTTGTCCTCCCAGAACAGTTGGGCGACCGCAGCTGAGGTTCAAAGATGTGTGTAAGAGAGATATGAGGGCACAGGACATACATCCAGAAACGTGGGAGGATGAAGCTGCCAATCGAACAAAGTGGCGATGCTATTTACGGTGCCACCTCAGATTGGGCGAAAAGAAGCTCACACGACAAGCCGAAGAGAGGAGAAAACGTCGAAAACGTCGTCAGGAAAATAAGCAGCTTAGTGCTGTCACCTCAGGGGCGCATTCCTATAGTCAGTTATGACTGAAAAGGCAATTATTATTATTATTATTGTTGTCCTCCCAGCGGACTCTGGGTCGTCCTGGAGGTCTGGATCCCTAGCTGTTAGTTTCCCATGCTTGTCGTGGTAGCCGTCTACAGACATGGCCAAACCATCTTAATTGGGGCTGTTCTACTAGGGTCTGCAGGGGTTGGATTTTTAGGCCTTGAATTGTCGTCTTGTTACTTCAATCACCTTCCACAGATACCTCATTTCTGAGGTTTGGGTCTGGCTTTTGTCGGTTGTAGTCATTGCTCATGACTCGCATCCATACGTCAAGACTGGGACATAGGTGAAGCGGTATACAGCCATCTTCGTCTTCTTGCCAACTTCTCTTTTGCTAAGGAATCCTCGATTTATGACCCGAAAAAGTCTCCCAGCTGGTGCTTTTAGGGTAGCCAACTCTTCTTTGATGCCTTCCTTTCGGTCTATGACAGCTCCGAGGTATTTAAAGTGGTTGACCTGATTAAGGACCTGTTCTCCCAGCTTAATCTGATGCCTTTTTTCTTCTCCTGATATCACAATAGTTTTTGTTTTAGATGTGTGAAGAAGCTCTTTGATTAAATAGACACATCACTGTTCACCATCCAACACCAGTGTCTTTCAAATATGGAACACAACCAGTATTCGAAGTTAATCATTTCTCTTATTTTAAATAAGTTATTGCCACCTGACAATTATTATATACAATCGGTTGGCCAATGCTTGTCCAAACTTGAAAAATTAAAATGTACCACGAAAGAGAGCTGCTCACAAATTTTCAGCTGTCTATGAAAAGTGGAATTCAGAGATTTTGAGCGTCAAAGATTTGAAACACGACAAATATGTAAACATTATGTGAGTTACATAAAAGTGTTAAAAATGACAGTTCCATTCCGTAGCTGTTTGCTGCAATTTTGTTAAAGATATTCCTGGTTTAAATGTGTTTGTAATAATCGCCGCATCAAATTATAGACTTCGATTTTCAAACTAGTTTGCTTTGGTTTTTGAACCCTGCACTTAAAAACTGGTGTTTGTCGTGTGCTAAGGATACCCGGTTTAACCCCATATGGGTTATAATTAGGGTGTATAGTATTCATAGTGTTCATCAGTCTATATAGCGCATTACATTTGTTGTTTTTCTTGTCTGTTGGCTTTTCCAGGCTATTATATATCTGCCGTTTGTTGTGGCATTATTTAATGTCTATGTTGTTTGTAATATATCTTCTTCCATGATATTATATTGATCTCTCTCTCTATCTCTCTCTCTCTCAACCCTTCGAAAATAAAGTTCGTTCGTTCTCTCTCTCTCTCTCTCTCTCTCTATATATATATATATATATATATATATATATATATATATATATAATATATTGGCATATATATATATATATAGATATATATATATATATACATTGACATCTTTTTAAATGTATCTGCTGCGCGTGTGTTGGTTTTTGAATTGGTAGTTTTTTGTATGTTTGTTTCTGTTATTTTTTTTATCCAAACTAGAATTGCAGGTATGTAATAAGAAATTTGCAAGTAAGATAAAATTGTACTATTTTATATGGGCATAAACTGTCATTATCATTTACAGGAAAAATAAAAGTTACTGGATTTAAGAGAATCATGGATGCCAGCAAGAGCAGAGACATGTATACTATGGACAACATAAATAAAGACAACGGAGATTATGTTTATAAGGCTGTGCAAAAAATGGACACGGATGCAACTAACCCGATCTTCGTGGAAAAGAAGGATCAAGTAATGTGTTGAATCATGATATAATAATTATTTTAATAATTTTCAAGATTTACATGAGCATCATTATTATGTACTAGCATTGACAGGTTATTTATTATAGTGTGCTGTTTCTGTTACATGTATTACAGACGGTACTATCACTACTGTGGTCATTTCATTGCAGGCGACCGTCATTAGATATCTGTAGTGAAAATTATATGGACGCATTAAATATGAAGACATGGCGTAACCTTACCTAAATGACACGTGGAGCAGTGTTTATGATCTAAATAACTAACATTTCTTTTTTGACAACATGTCTCGTAATTGTTCGCGCGCCTTTTAAAATCTTGCCCTGGTTGACTTACTGCCTCTGAGAAGCCACGGTCGACTTACTCCCTCTGAGAACAACGTTTGAAGTTTGACGAAACTCCTGCTCATGTAATGTTTATCAATCGGGTTGTTGGCTTTTTTTCCATAATTAAATGTTCATGCACACCTTCATTTGCGCACTTTTGCTATTTTCGCAAGAGTACATATAGGGGGAAACAATACAATTATTGTCTAACTTTCAACCACAGTTGTACCCCCTTAGCTGTGCTTGAAAGTTAATGCACTCTCTCGAAAATAAAAAAAAGTGCGCTGTGATGAATTTATCGTGATACAACGTTAAAATATCTCCAATTATAAAGATAACATTATAGGGATAAAAAGTAATGCGTAAGATACTAGGAGACATGCTCGCCTATGCCCGCATTTCCCACCGCCATTTAAACTAACTAGTTAAACATGCAGACGAAACGGTTTACCCTTTGTAGACGGGAGGATAACGGAGATAGAAAAAGGAAAAATATGACTGAACGCGTGTTTGAACTTAAAGGGCAAAAAGACGCAATTGGTAATAAAAGAGAAAAAAATTCATGCCACTAGTTAACACAATGTAAGGAAATGGACAGAAAAGACCTTAGCTCTTATTCGAAACAGTCATTTCTTGGACGTTTTACGATACTTGGTTGTTTTATTTGAATTCAGCGGCAAACGCCGTGGAGAGGGTTCGGAAGACAAATTTCAAAAAACTAACCTTGAGAAAAAATATGTTTTTTCTTAATACTAAAGTTATGAATATAAAACCTAGCTAGTTTGATAGCCCATCTTAAGCAGAGAAATAATATACTTTAAATTATCCAGACGGATAGATAACAAGGAAGATATTGACAAAAGACTGTATTGTTCACATCAGACTAGCGACAGTATTGTTGTGCACACTTTCACTAAAGCCTCAAAATTGCGTCCTTAAGACACGGAAATGCTAAAATCAAGCTGTAATGAACGAGAGGGGGAAGGTGGAGAATTGTGGCTAAAAATAACTTAGGAGGCAGATTTGTGTAGGTTTTGTGTATAGTTGGTCCAAGAAACAAGTATGTTTTTGTGAAAAACCAAGTAGAGACAGACGGACCAACAGACAATAATACATACTTGACTGAGACCTGACTGAAATTTGACTTTTGGTAGTAGATTTGAAAAAGTTAGGGGGGAAGTCTGTGATTGGACAAATGTATTCATATTAGCGGGGTAGAGACGCGCAATTTTACCATTTGCTATAAGTCTGTTCAGTAGATACAGTAAATAATTACCAGTGGTGTTTTTCCCAGAAGATATTACATACATTTTAGTGGGACGCCATACTATAGCCAGCAGCTCAGCTGAGTTTTGCTAGTAATAACTGTGTTATCAATTCTGAATTCTGGTAAGAATGAAAGCATTTATCTTGTATATTTTAATATTTGAGTGATTGATACTGCCATATCATATAAAATGATTACGACAAGTAAGTGCTCGCTCTAGGTCCCCAGCCCAAGTTCAGGGTCTAGAGAAAAACAAAAAATATATGGACGCCTAACTAAGACTATGGAAGGCGGATCTATTATGAGATCAGTGGGAACATATCACCTATCTTATTGAATAAAAGGAAACTATTGAACATATCTCAGATGCAATGCAGTCTTGGGGAACTAGTACTATATGAAAAAACTGGATAAGATGTGCTACGTTGGTCAGAGAGATCTGACCCATTCTGTGTAATGTTGATGTGTTGTGCTGTGTGTAAGAGTGGTGCAGTAGATAGAGTACTGACACATAGCACAAATTTTGTTTCAGAATTGTGAGTTTCTGTTGTGGCACTAAGGTAGTGCCACATACTTAATCAAGAATACACAAGCAGATGTGTGTGTGCCGCCTAACATTTGTGTCGGTGCAGCCTAGCATTGTATTCCAGCTACCGAGAGGAGTGGGCCACAGGAATCCAGTAGCAGATCTTCACAGACAAGATGAGTGAATAGGTGGCCTGCTGAAGATTCACCAGAACTCTTAACTATTTATAAATATTTCCCCATCACAAATATACTGAATTCTTGGGAAATATAACATTTACTACAGTCTATAAGTCAATGGACAAAGCTTGTTGTAGTCACAGAGTGGGTGTGATGACACCACCCCAACAGCACATCCAGTAATAGTTCTCCCAGAGACATTGTAAATATTATTAATACTAACCAGTCTTATAAAATACCTATGTACACAAATTCCATTTTATTATGCCATATATTTATGCATTCCATTTATAACTCCATAACATTTCATATGTTGTGACCAAAATAAAACATTGGTTCAGAACAAATAAATTTAGAAAAAAATTGTTAAAATCAAAACTAAAACAGTCTGAGTTAGTTCAGTGTGTTATAGATTTTATTAATATTATTAGTCTTATTAATTACCTGTGTGTGTTTGTATATTCTATTACAACACATTACATTTCAGTACCCTAGATTTTTTAACGTAGCTACATTCATAATAGTAAAAGAGATCTGTTTGAGGTCGTAGTGGTAGTAAGAAGGGCCTTCTGTAATTCACATAAACATTTATCTCAGGAGCCTTCACAGCTGACCTCATACATTACACTAGGTAACATAACAACCATACAATACCATCAAAACCACTACAAATATTGGGGTCTTGTCCAGGGATACTTAGTTTATCAAAGATATTAGGATCTCCTGGTGGGAGAATTAAACCAGTGGGACAGATTGTATAAATTTAAAAAGTGTCCCTTAAAATAAAAAGGGGAAAATAAAAGTTGGTGAATCTTCACAGCCAGTGGTAATTAGTTGATTGATTAATTAGAATTACTTTGGCCATTATATATAATTAGAATTGCATTAGTCATTAATTAATTAGAATTACGTTGGCCATTATATATAGTTAGAATTACCTTAGTCAGTATATAATTAGATTTACCTTGGTCATTGTTATTTTGTATGATGGCTGACCTAGCAAAATTTAGATCGGCTGCTGTGCTATCGGCGAAGGAGATGAATATGGAGGGTCAGGTTTTAATTCAGTATGTAACTTCTGAATGTGACAAGTATATTGAAAGGGAAGATAGGAGGTTAGCTGAAGAGAAGAGGTTACAAATTGAGGCTGATAAAGAACTTAAGAGGTTGCAGATTGAGGCTGACAAAGAGGCAAAAGCATTGGAGGCAGAAGAAAAAAGATTGACTGCCGAAAGGGAGGCAGCAGAAAAAAGGTTGACTGCCGAAAGGGAGGCAGATGATAGAAGATTGCAAAGGGAGCACGAATTACGACTAAGGGAGCTGGAATTACAAGGCCATGCTAATGACAATGGTGCCAGCCCTTTTGCCTCAGATGCTACGCCTAGTCAGGGAGCCTCAACCTCAGCTATGGGGTTTCATTTAGACCATTTTGTTGAGAAAGACGATGACATCGAGGGGTACCTCAGTAGATTTGAATTATTAGCTACTACATATGGGTTACAGAGAGAGAGGTGGAGTCTAAAGTTATCACAAGGACTGAGAGGTACTTCTTATGAAGTCTTTGCTAAAATGAATAGAGAAGACCAAGACAATTATGACATGCTAAAGCAGGCTTTGTTATTAAGATATGAAAAACATGGTGAATTTTACCGTAAGAAATTTAGAAATGCCAAGCTGTTGTCTGGGGAGACATACCACCAATTCTCTGCCAGACTGGAAACCTATTTGGAGAAATGGACTGCTCTGGGGAAGACACAAGATCTTAAAGAGATGATCATGAGAGAGCAATTAAGAGAGTCCATGGCTCCAGACTTGAGAAAATTTCTCATGGAACAAGGTGCAGAGAGGTTGGGAGAGGTTTTAAATGTCGCTGAGAGGTATCAGACAGCCCAGGCAGAGGTAAGTGGCACTAAAAAGAAGCACATAGAAAATTTTAAAGCTCCAAAGCAATTCAGTAGATTTGATAACAGAGAACCAGGTAATAAAGGCAGGACCAACTTTGATAGGCCAAGAAATGACTATCGTGACAGAAACTCACAGTTCAATGACCAAAAATATAACAAAAGAAAACCGTTTAACCAAGGAAAGAGATGGTGCAAATGGTGTAAGAAAGACAACCATAACACAGAATTTTGTAAAAGGAAACCTTCAAACATTGCTGCAATGAAGTCGGGGACTCACAGATTAAAGGTTAATCCTAAGGGACAGCAGGAACCTTATCACCCCCCAGTTTGTGAGGATGTTATTTGTAATGGGGTCACCACAAGGTGCCTATATGATACAGGTTTGGATTATGATTCAGTCGTGAAGTCTAGCCTAGTGGACCCAAGTCAGTATACCACAGAAACAGTGGAAATACAAGGGGCGACTAAGGACATACCACTCATGACACTTCCCATCGCAAGGATAACGGTGAAAACTCGCTATGTGGAAGGAGAAATCAGAGCAGCAGTGATAGATGAACCAATCTACCCTCTGATATTGGGGTGTAGGTACGTCTTCTTGGGGAATCCCGAGAGACCTGTGATCATGGCGACAGTGCAGACCAGGTCACAGAAAAAGGAGGAAGAAGGTGAACCTATAAATGCTCATCCAGAGAAGATGAGGAAGGCGCAGGCTGAGGATAGGACACTCAAGCCATGTTTTAAAAAATTGCCCAAATGCCACACACCTCCAAGCAAGGGAGAGTACTTTATGAAGAACAAATTATTATACAGGAAGGCCGGAACTGGAACAAATGGTCATAACCAGCTGGTTCTTCCCACTTCATATAGGGATAAAGTGATGGAACTCGGGCATGCGATTCCCTTCAGTGGTCACATGGGGATCAGCGCCACAGGACAGCGTATAGCTTGTCATTACTTCTGGCCAGGGATAACGGAGGATATAAAAAGATATGTCAAGTCCTGTCCAGAATGTCAAAGGGTAGCTCCAAAGCATTGGACTGCTCCTGCAACTCTAGGGGAAATGCCCATAGTGGGAACACCTTTTGAGAGGGTTGCAGTGGATATTGTGGGACCTCTCACTCGGACCAAGAGGAGGAACAGTTACATCCTTACTCTGGTGGACACTTGTTCTATGTGGGAAGAGGCGGTAGCCCTGCCATCAATTGATTCAAAACATGTAGCAGAGGCACTACTTACAATATTCACAAGATTAGGATTCCCGCATCAAATCTTGACTGATAATGGCTCACAGTTCAAGGGGAAACTAACGGAAGAAGTTTTTAAGCTATTTCAAGCCAGACACTTTCATTGTAGTCCGTACCATCCACAAGGGAACGGCCAGGTAGAGAGGTTCAATGGGACTCTCATTTCTATCCTGAGGAAGCTGGCACACGAAAAACCGGATATGTGGGATCAATTCCTGCCCGCCGCGTTGTTTGCGTATCGGGAGGTACCACATAGTTCAACCGGGATGGCTCCCGCAACTCTGCTATTTGGGAGGCCAATAAAAGGTCCATTGGAAGCATTATTAAGGACCTGGACCGATGAGAAGGCAGAAGAGACTGTTACCTCATCGTATCAATATGTGAACGAACTGACCACTCGTCTGAAAGCTGGATGGAAACTGGCAAATGATAATTTGAGACAAGCCAGGAAGAAACATGCAGCGTATTTTAATAGGAAGGCAAAGGACCGAGAATTAGCTGTGGGAGAGAAGGTGCTTCTTCTACTACCCGGCAGCCAGAATAAATTACAAATTGGATGGCAAGGTCCATATACGGTTCTAGAGAAGGTGTCTAGAACAAATTATAAAATTGACAAAAAGGGGAAGGAGAAAGTTTATCATGTAAACCTTTTAAAGAAGTATCTGGACAGACCACTCCAGGAAAGCACCCCCTTATTGACCTTAGCTATCGCAACTCAAATGCAAAAGGAACCACTCACCTCACATGAATACCCATTTTATCCTTGTGAGACAGCTGCACAAGTAAAAGTCAGTAAGCACCTGACTAAAAATCAGAGGGAGAGAGTTCAACAGGTTCTGGAGGAACATACAGATATATTAACAGATAAACCAGGACATACAAATTTGCTACAGTATGACATGAAACTGGTAGACTCAAACCCAATCTGTATGAGAGCCTATTCTATTCCGTTCGCGAAGGAGAAGGCATTGAAAGAAGAAATAGATTATTTGTTGAAGGAAGGGATTATTTCACACAGTGAATCTTCTTTTAGCTCCAGTGTAGTTTTGTTGAGGAAACCGTCTGGGGAACATAGACTGTGCATAGATTACAGGAAACTGAATGCTGTCACAGAAGGACAAGTGGATCCATTACCAGACACAAAACAGTTATTTGCCAGATTAAACAAGGCAAAATACTTTTCGAAGGTGGATCTTAGTAAAGGCTATTACCAGATTCCAGTGAAGCCTGAAGTTAGACCTTATTTAGCTTTTAGCACCTCGGAAGGACATTATGAATTTATATGCTACCATTCGGATTGAAAAATGCTCCGAGTGTATTTTCAAGGATGATGCGCAAATTGTTGGACCCCCTGAATAACCCATGTATCACGAATTTCATGGATGATATTCTCGTCACCACAGAGACATTTGAAGAACACATTAACTCTCTGAAAATGTTATTTGATAGGCTTAGGGAAGCGAACTTAACTGCTAGACCAACAAAATGTTGTATTGGATGCAAAGAGTTGGAATTCTTGGGACACACTGTATATCAGGGTAACATGACCCCTGACCCCAAGAACTTGGAAAAACTGCAGAGAGCACCTAGACCACAAACAAAAAAGGACGTGCGATCATTCGTGTCGTTATGTGGATTTAACCAAAAATATATCAAAAATTGTAACTCTATATGTGCTCCTCTGACTGATCTGACTCGCAAGGGACATCCAGATAGAATTGTTTGGACAGCGCAATGTGAATGGGCTTTCCCAGAGTTAAAGGATAGACTCACTAGCAAGCCTATTCTCAAATTGCCTGATTTGACACTGGACTTTGTGGTGAGAACAGATGCAAGTAATGTAGGCCTCGGGGCGGCTCTGTTGCAAAGGTCATCTTCACCCGATGGGGAACTGAACCCAGTCGCTTATGCAAGACGCAAATTGAATAAAGCGGAGCAAGGATATTCCACAAGCGAAAAAGAATGTTTAGCGTTAATCTGGGCGATAAAATAGTTCCAGATCTATCTGTATGGTAGGACTTTTGTGGTCCAGACGGATCATCAGCCCCTGGTGTTCTTATCTCAGCCTAAGCATGAAAATGCAAGATTGTTGAGATGGTCATTATTGTTACAACCTTATCAGTTTATTATCGAATACATCCCAGGGTCATTGAATGTCGGTGCAGATTTCCTCAGTCGGCACCCCTGTGATCAAAATTAGAGAAGTTGGCAGGCGTGAGATTAATTTTATCTATGTGTATCATTGGTTTTGGAACTTGCCGTAGTGCATGTTCTCAAGTGGGGAGATGTGTGATGAATTTACCGTGATACAAAGTTAAAATATCTCCAATTATAAAGATAACATTATAGGGATAAAAAGTAATGCGTAAGATACTAGGAGACATGCTCGCCTATGCCCGCATTTCCCACCGCCATTTAAACTAACTAGTTAAACATGCAGACGAAACGGTTTACCCTTTGTAGACGGGAGGATAACGGAGATAGAAAAAGGAAAAATATGACTGAACGCGTGTTTGAACCTAAAGGGCAAAAAGACGCAATTGGTAATAAAAGAGAAAAAAATTCATGCCACTAGTTAACACAATGTAAGGAAATGGACAGAAAAGACCTTAGCTCTTATTCGAAACAGTCATTTCTTGGACGTTTTACGATACTTGGTTGTTTTATTTGAATTCAGCGGCAAACGCCGTGGAGAAGGTTCGGAAGACAAATTTCAAAAAACTAACCTTGAGAAAAAATATGTTTTTTCTTAATACTAAAGTTATGAATATAAAACCTAGCTAGTTTGATAGCCCATCTTATGCAGAGAAATAATATACTTTAAATTATCCAGACGGATAGATAACAAGGAAGATAAAAGACTGTATTGTTCACATCAGACTAGCGACAGTATTGTTGTGCACACTTTCACTAAAGCCTCAAAATTGCGTCCTTAAGACACGGAAATGCTAAAATCAAGCTGTAATGAACGAGAGGGGGAAGGTGGAGAATTGTGGCTAAAAATAACTTAGGAGGCAGATTTGTGTAGGTTTTGTGTATAGTTGGTCCAAGAAACAAATGTGTTTTTGTGAAAAACCAAGTAGAGACAGACGAACCAACAGACAATAATACATACTTGACTGAGACCTGACTGAAATTTGACTTTTGGTAGTAGATTTGAAAAAGTTAGGGGGGAAGTCTGTGATTGGACAAATGTATTCATATTAGCGGGGTAGAGACGCGCAATTTTGCCATTTGCTATAAGTCTGTCCAGTAGACACAGTAAATAATTACCAGTGGTGTTTTTCCCAGAAGATATTACATACATTTTAGTGGGACGCCATACTATAGCCAGCAGCTCAGCTGAGTTTTGCTAGTAATAACTGTGTTCTCAATTCTGAATTCTGGTAAGAATGAAAGCATTTATCTTGTATATTTTAATATTTGAGTGATTGATACTGCCATATCATATAAAATGATTACGACAAGTAAGTGCTCGCTCTAGGTCCCCAGCCCAAGTTCAGGGTCTAGAGACAAACAAAAAATATATGGACGCCTAACTAAGACTATGGAAGGCGGATCTATTATTGAGATCAGTGGGAACATATCACCTATCTTATTGAATAAAAGGAAACTATTGAACATATCTCAGATGCAATGCAGTCTTGGGGAACTGGTACTATATGAAAACAACTGGGTAAGATGTGCTACGTTGGTCAGAGAGATCTGACCCATTCTGTGTAATGTTGATGTGTTGTGCTGTGTGTAAGAGTGGTGCAGTAGATAGAGTACTGACACATAGCACAAATTTTGTTTCAGAATTGTGAGTTTCTGTTGTGGCACTAAGGTAGTGCCACATACTTAATCAAGAATACACAAGCAGATGTGTGTGCCGCCTAACATTTGTGTCGGTGCAGCCTAGCATTGTATTCCAGCTACCGAGAGGAGTGGGCCACAGGAATCCAGTAGCAGATCTTCACAGACAAGATGAGTGAATAGGTGGCCTGCTGAAGATTCACCAGAACTCTTAACTATTTATAAATATTTCCCCATCACAAATATACTGAATTCTTGGGAAATATAACATTTACTACAGTCTATAAGTCAATGGACAAAGCTTGTTGTAGTCACAAAGTGGGTGTGATGACACCACCCCAACAGCACATCCAGTAATAGTTTTCCCAGAGACATTATAAATATTATTAATACTAACCAGTCTTATAAAATACCTATGTACACAAATTCCATTTTATTATGCCATATATTTATGCATTCCATTTATAACTCCATAACATTTCATATGTTGTGACCAAAATAAAACATTGGTTCAGAACAAATAAATTTAGAAAAAATTGTTAAAATCAAAACTAAAACAGTCTGAGTTAGTTCAGTGTGTTATAGATTTTATTAATATTATTAGACTTATTAATTACCTGTGTGTGTTTGTATATTCTATTACAACACATTACATTTCAGTACCCTAGATTTTTTAACGTAGCTACATTCATAATAGTAAAAGAGATCTGTTTGAGGTCGTAGTGGTAGTAAGAAGGGCCTTCTGTAATTCACATAAACATTTATCTCAGGAGCCTTCACAGCTGACCTCATACATTACACTAGGTAACATAACAACCATACAATACCATCAAAACCACTACATGCGCAAATGACTGTGTGCAAAGTTTGACAGACCGACCGACCGGCCGACCGACCGAAGTGCCTTACGACAGGAATTATGTATTTTGATGATTGCATATCCAATATTAATTTCTTTATCAAAATTACTCTCAGTGGGATCATGCTTGTTATTTTAGTGATACTTTTTAAATCGACTGTAAGTTTAATATTTATCACAAACTATCCTATCTTAACTTTATAAAAACAATATTCAGCTTACAAATTTATCCTCACCCTCATTTTATCCAACTATCGTCACCCTCCTATTTAACACATTTCCGCCACTTTCATATTTATCAAACAATCGTCACGCTCATATTTATCAAATTGTTGTCACTTTCATTTTTATCAAACTGTCGTCATCTTCATATTTATCCAAATATCGTCACCTTCATATTTATTAAACTGTCAGCATCTTCATATTTATCCAACTATTGCAACTATTGTTATCTACATATTTATACAACTAATGTTATCTTCATATTTATCCAACTAATGTTATCATTATATTTATCCAACTATTATTATCTTCATATTTATCAAACTATTATCATCTTCATATTTATCTAACTATCATGAATGTCACATTAATCCAACTATCGTTATCTACATATTTATAAAATTATCATCACTTTCATATTTATCCAGTTATGATCAGTTTCATGTTCATCCAATTATCGTCATCTTCATAATTATTGAGCTATCGTCATTTTCATATTTATCCAACTATCATCATTTTCATTTTCATCCAACTATCGTCCCCGTCATATTTATCCAACTATCGTCCCCTTCAAATTTAACGAACTATCGTCACTTTCATATTTATCCAACTATCGCCGCATTCATATTTATCCAACTATCGCCCTGTTCATATTTTTCCAACTATCGTCCCCTTCATATTTATCCAACTATGGTCACCTTCATATTTATCCAACTATTGTCACCTTCATATTTATCCAACTATCGCCCCCTTCATATTTATCCAACTATCGTCCACTTCATATTTATCCAACTATCGCCCCCTTCATATTTATCCAACTATCGTCACTTCCATATTGATCCAACTATCGTCCCTTTATATTTATCCAACTACCGCCCCCGTCCCATTTATCTCACTATCGTCCCCTTCCTTTTTATCCAACTATTGTCCCCTTCATATTTATTCCAACTATCGTCACTTTCATATTTATCAACCTATTGTCACCTTCATATTTATCCAACTATCGCCCCCTTCATATTTATCCAACTGTCGTCCCCTTCATATTTATCCAACTATCGCCTCCTTCATATTTATCCAACTATCGTCACTTTCACATTTATCCAACTATCGTCCCCTTCATATTTATCCAACAATGGTCACCTTCATATTTATCCAACTATTGTCCCCTTCATATTTATCCAACTATCGCCCCCTTCAAATTTATTCAACTATCGCCCCCTTCCTATTTATCCCACTATCGTCACTTTCATATTTATCCAACTATCGCCCCCTTCATATTTATCCAACATTTGTCACCTTCATATTTATCCAACTATCGCACCTGTCATATTTATTCAACTATCGTCCCCTTCATATTTATCCAACTATCGTCACTTTCATATTTATCCAACTATCATCATTTTCATTTTCATCCAACTATCGTCCCCGTCATATTTATCCAACTATCGTCCCCTTCAAATTTAACGAACTATCGTCACTTTCATATTTATCCAACTATCGTCCCCTTCATATTTATCCAACTATCGCCGCATTCATATTTATCCAACTATCGCCCTGTTCATATTTTTCCAACTATCGTCCCCTTCATATCTATCCAACTATGGTCACCTTCATATTTATCCAACTATTGTCACCTTCATATTTATCCAACTATCGCCCCCTTCATATTTATCCAACTATCGTCCACTTCATATTTATCCAACTATCGCCCCCTTCATATTTATCCAACTATCGTCACTTTCATATTGATCCAACTATCGTCCCCTTTATATTTATCCAACTACCGCCCCCTTCCCATTTATCCCACTATCGTCCCCTTCCTTTTTATCCAACTATTGTCCCCTTCATATTTATTCCAACTATCGTCACTTTCATATTTATCAACCTATTGTCACCTTCATATTTATCCAACTGTCGTCCCCTTCATATTTATCCAACTATCGCCTCCTTCATATTTATCCAACTATCGTCACTTTCACATTTATCCAACTATCGTCCCTTTCATATTTATCCAACAATGGTCACCTTCATATTTATCCAACTATTGTCCCCTTCATATTTATCCAACTATCGCTCCCTTCAAATTTATTCAACTATCGCCCCCTTCCTATTTATCCCACTATCGTCACTTTCATATTTATCCAACTATCGCCCCCTTCATATTTATCCAACATTTGTCACCTTCATATTTATCCAACTATCGCCCCTTTCATATTTATTCAACTATCGTCCCCTTCATATTTATCCAACTATCGTCACTTTAATATTTATCCAACTATCGTCCCCTTCATATTTATTCAACTATCATCACTTTTATATTTATCCAACTATCGTCACTTTCAAATTTATCCTACTATCGTCCCCTTCATATTTATCCAACTATCTTCACCTTCATATTTATCCAACTATCGTCCCCTTCATATTTATCCAAGTATCGTCACATTCATATTTATCCAACTATCGTCCCCTTCATATTTATCCAACTATCTTCACCTTCATATTTATCCAACTATCGTCCCCTTCATATTTATCCAAGTATCGTCACATTCATATTTATCCAACTATCGTCCCCTTCATATTTATCCAACTATCGTCCCCTTCATATTTATCCAACTATCGTCCCCTTCATATTTATCCAACTATCGCCCCTTTATTTTTATCCAACTATCGTCACTTTCATATTTATCAAACTATCGTCCCCTTCATATTTATCCAACAATGGTCACCTTCATATTGATCCAACTACCATCCCCTTCATATTTATCCAACTATCGTCCCCTTTATATTTATCCTACTATCGTCACTTTCATATTTATCCAACTATCGTCCCGCTGATATTTATCTAACAATGGTCACCTTCATATTTGTCCAACTATCGTCCCCTTCATATTTATCCAACTGTCGTACCCTTCATATTTATCAAACTATCGTCACTTTCATATTTATCCAACTATCGCCCCCTTCATATTTATCCAACATTTGTCACCTTCATATTTATCCAACTATCGCCCCTTTCATATTTATTCAACTATCGTCCCCTTCATATTTATCCAACTATCGTCACTTTCATATTTATCCAACTATCGTCCCCTTCATATTTATTCAACTATCATCACTTTTATATTTATCCAACTATCGTCACTTTCAAATTTATCCTACTATCGTCCCCTTCATATTTATCCAACTATCTTCACCTTCATATTTATCCAACTATCGTCCCCTTCATATCTATTCAACAATGGTCACCTTTATATTTATCCAACTATCGTCCCCTCCATATTTATCTAACTATCGCCCCCTTCATATTTATCCAACTATTGCCCCCTTCATATTTATTCAACTATCGTCACTTTCATATTTATCTTACTATCGTCCCTTTCATATTTATCCAATTATATTCACCTTCTCATTTATCCAACTATCGTCCCGTTCATAGTTATCCAAATATCGTCACTTTCATATTTATCCACCTATCGCTCCCTTCATATTTATCCAACTATCGTCACTTTCATATTTATCCAACTATCGTCACTTTCATATTTATCCAACTATCGTCCCCTTCATATTCATCCAACTACCGTCCCCTTCATATTTGTCCAACTATCGTCCCCTTCATATTTATCCTACTATCGTCACTTTCATATTTATCCAACTATCGTCCCCTTCATATTTTTCCCACTATCATCACTTTCATATTTATCCAACTATCGTCCCCTTCATATTTATCCAACTATCGTCACTTTCATATTTATCCAACTATCATCCCCTTCATATTTATCCTACTATCGTCACTTTCATATTTATCCAACTATCGTCCCCTTCATATTTATCCCACTATCATCACTTTCATATTTATCCAACTATCGTCCCCTTCATATTTATCCAACTATCGTCACTTTCATATTTATCCAACTATCATCCCCTTCATATTTATCCTACTATCGTCACTTTCATATTTATCCAACTATCGTCCCCTTCATATTTATCCCACTATCATCACTTTCATATTTATCCAACTATCGTCCCCTTCATATTTATCCAACTATCTTCACTTTCATATTTATCCAACTATCATCCCCTTCATATTTATCCCACTATCTTCACCTTCATATTTATCCAACTATCGTCCCCTTCATATTTATCCAACTATCTTCCCCTTTATATTTCTCCAACTATCGTCCCCTTCATATTTATCCAACTATCGTCACTTTCATATTTATCCAACTATCGTCACCTTCATATTTATCCAACTATCGCCCCCTTCATATTTATCCAACTATCGTCACTTTCATGTTTATTAAATGTATCGTCACCTTCATATTTATTAAATGTTTCGTCACCTTCATATTTATCAAACCTATCGCCAGAAGGTGGACAGAATATTGTAAAGAATTATATAACTGTAAACTTGACACTGACTTAGGCATATTAAACAACATTAAGTGCGAAAACAGGGAACTCGGAAATGCAGCAATACTACGGGAAGAAGTGGAAGAGGCTATATGTTCGATGAAAGGAGGGAAGTCACCGGGTGTGGATAATATACCAGCAGAGCTCTTGAAATATGGAGGACCAGATATAGTAAAAATCATGACAACAATTTGCCAGAAGATATGGAGTACAAAAAATGGCCAAAAGAATGGACGCAGTCATTAGTAATACCGCTTCCAAAGAAAGGAAATCTAAAAATGTGCAAGAACTACAGAACCATTAGCTTTATTAGTCATCCAAGTAAAGTGATGTTAAGGATACTTTTGAACAGAATAAAACAGAAATCAGAAGAAATCTTGTCAGAGGAACAGGCTGGCATTAGACCAAAAAGAAGTACCTCAGAACAAATCTTCAATATTAGATTACTGATCGAAAAACATCTCCAGCATCAACATGATTTATACCATAACTTCATCGATTTCACAAAAGCCTTCGATCGAGTCTGGCATGAAGGCTTATGGCAAATAATGAGAAAATTCAATTTTGATACCAACATCATAGATATCATTGAAGCACTATACAAGGACGCAAGCAGTGCTGTTTTTGCAAGCAACGACATTGGAGAATTTTTTTAAACAACTGTAGGAGTTCGCCAGGGATGCATCCTGTCACCAGTGCTCTTTAATATATATCTAGAACATATTATGCAGGAGGCTCTCTACGATTATAAATCAACCATATCGATTGGAGGCCGCCCTCTGTAAAATCTACGTTTTGCTGATGATATTGATCTGATAGCTGGAACAGAATCAGAACTTCAAGACCTTACCTCTAGACTGGAGAAAGTAACAAGAACGTATGGGATGGAAATTAATATAGAAAAAAGCAAGATATTGGTGAATAGCCATCAGAAACATGTTCCGACCAACATTACGTTAAATGGGCAAACGTTAGAAGAAGTTAACACCTTTAAATATCTCGGGTCCACTATATGTAGTGATGGAAGATCAAGTAAAGAAATCAAGACAAGACTTGAGATGGCCTCAGCTGCCATGACAAGGTTGAATGTGATCTGGAAAAGTAACATCAGTTTTCCTGTGAAGATCAAATTATACAAATCACTTGTATTATCTATTCTCTTGTATGGGTGTGAGGGCTGGACACTCACTGCAGATACGGAGCGAAGGATTCAGGCTTTCGAGCATAAATGTTATAGAAGAATTTTGCGCATTTGCTATAAAGAACACAAAACAAATGTCTATGTTAGAGAGAAGATAAACACCTATGCAGGCCACCAAGAACCACTTTTGTCAATAGTGAAACGTCGAAAGCTTGCCTGGTTTGGGCATGTAACTCGTCATGACTCCCTTTCGAAAACGATCCTCCAGGGAACAGTCGAAGGTAAACGGAGAAGAGGAAGGCAAAGAAAATCCTGGGCTGATAACATCAAAGAATGGGCAGGACACGGTTTTTCCACACTTGTACGCATTGCTGAGAATAGAGAGCAGTGGAGGACCATGTCTGCTGATGCTTCCACCATGGCACCCTTACGACCCATGACGGGTTATGGGTTGAGATGATGATGATCGCCAGCTCCATTGTCATAAAAATTATAATCATTTCGGTCCTGATGTAGTTCCTAGGAATCTCGTATGATACAAAGATAGAATAAGACTAATAATCTCTCAGGAATCTCGTATGATACAAAGATAGAATAAGACTAATAATCTCTCAGGAATCTCGTATTATACAAATAAAGAAAAGGACCAATAATCTCTCAGGAATCTCGTGCAAGGCGACTAAGTTGAAGTTGTCCATGAGGCTAACAACTTCATCATGTAAAACAAATGGATATGAAGACGACTGCTGCAGAACATATGAATGCTTCGTGCAGGCTTCCTGTAAGGGTCCTGCTGCAGCGGTGGTCCTTGCTGCACAAGGAAGACAATGATAATATGAGTTGTTCCATATATTTCAAACTTTTCGTGAACTTCGCATTTTTATTAAACCTGGGAAATTCCTCGTCATATTCTTATTTATTATTTTATTTAGGTTAAATTAGTTTTGCTACTATTTTTGTCAGTTTCATTTTTGTGAAACGTGTCGCCAACTTCGTTTATATCAAACTTGGCATCGGCTTTTTATTTACCAAAATTAACATTCAGAAAATATATATTTCGCTTCGTGTTTATCTAATTATGGTCGACTGAATATGTAATTAACCTGCGCTCGATATTATTAATGTAAGGATTACTACCGCTTTACCTTCATAATGAACAATAAGTAGCTACTAAAACCACCAGAGGATATCGGTATAATATGAGCCACCAGCAGGGGGAGGGGGTCGCCCACGTGGTGGGAGATTAATGCATCTTTTATGTGCTCTTTCGTGTGTGGAAATACAGAATGTGCAATTCTGAAACAGAAGAGTCAGACATAGTGAGAATTATTCATCATATAATGACAAACGGTTTGGAGCCGCGCTGGTGTAATTGTTAAGACGTTGCGCTAGCGACCAGGTTTTCAAGGTTCAAGCCCGGGCACCGGCATTTGTAGGAATGTCGTCGACCGGGAATTTTACTGAATAACCTGAACGGCTCCTGCAGATAAACCCCATGTGGATGGGAAGGAGCGAAGCTCCTGACCGGGTTGGAAGGAAAGTCCACTGTCTCCCCAGCCTCGCAATGACGTGTCATTGGGCCAAAATGGCTGGAAAGCTCGAGTGCCGCTGGTTAGAGATAAAAAAAATGACAAACGGCCTGGCGGACACAACGTAGTTAATTTTCTTTGAATAAATATTAGACAAACATAAAGGTATGTTTTCAGGCACTCGTGCGAAATAAAGAAGTAGAAAACTAGACAACAGAAAAACAACAGATGTGAGTGGCTTACCCACGACTCGAACCCAGGACCTTCCGTGCGACATCCCATTTAGCTATGCAACCGAATCACACTATCCTCCATGCCATCTAGGCATCACCAAAAATGATGCTTCGATGACGGGTCATTAGTGCGACCCGGAACACATAACACCGGAAATTTATCTAGGGCAGTCCAGCCTATTATTAACGCAGTTACTTCTGATTTTCTTTGTCTTTTCTTTTATCCTTACATTTTTTTCCGTTTAAAACAAAAGCCCTTGACCTCGTCTTACTGCTGTCCTCCTAATTTCTCATAGTGATCAAACAAGAGGAGTGAGACACGGTCCCTTGTCTATGTAACTGTTTCTACAGGAGATTGTAGCCAGGTCCATTGCCCAACTTTCATTAGTCATCTGTTACGACACGCATGGTAGTGTGACTGCTGCGGTATAACATATAACACGTAGGGGTTGGAGTGGCTAAGAGGTATGGCGTCCGCATCGACTTCTAGAGGTACCAGGTTCGATTCCCAGTTGAGGGAATATAATTTATGGAATTGTTTTTTCAGAACCAGTGGTCCTAATGATTTCTTCTGGGTAATGAGATCGGATACCTAGCCTTCTCGGATAAGAGCGAAACAAATAGGAGGTCCCGTGTGCACGTTGAGCACGTTAAGAATCCCACGGCAGTTGGAAATCGTAAAGAGTAGGCCTATCAGGCCGCTGCCCTGGCAAAATTTAAAAATTAGAAACTTACCCACCACAAAAATATTTATAGAATGTGTGAGTCCTATATACACACACTGCGATTCTCGCCGGTACTACGGAGTTCGTGCACTGTGCTGAAATCCTCCTTGTGTGACCTAAGGGAGGAGCACTGAAGGAGTAGTTCGTGTGCAATTTTTTTTTCGTACGCCAGCGAAATCGAGGCGAAATCTCAGGTTAGTATGTCTAACCTGAGACTGATTTTACGTGAGTATCCCTTTTTCTTGTACAGAGACAGGTGCCCCTCGCCATTCAGGCAGATACTCACCGATTTCGGAGGTACTCATTAGAGCTGGGTCGGCTCAGGAGCCGCCAGTCCCTGGTCGACGACACTGCTTCAAATGTCTTCGCCAGGGCTCGAGTTAATCCAGTCCAAATCCCGGTCGACGAAACAAATGTCCTCGCCCGGGTTTGATTCTGGGTCACCCGGTCGCCAGCGCAGTGTGGTAACCACTTCGCTAGCGCGGCTCCCTTGTGTGCAATGAAGGTAGTCCTTAAAAAGAAAACCAAAAAATCATGTAACAGCCAAGCTGTTGTGATCGTTAGGGTTGGTTCTTTCTCTCTCGCCCTCCTGCGTGGTGCTTTGATTTTGTTTATACTTTGACATACGTTGTTGACACATCAATTAAGACTGAAGAAATCTTGACAACAAGCAGAGTCTTTTCACGTTTTATTTGTCCGAACTTATTTACCGTTGTAATCATACATCGGAGCTGAGTACATAGTTCGTCAATCTACCAAGCTCCCTCTTGCTTGCTGTATACATAAATCATAGATAAATACAGCATCAAAATTTTTGTACCTTTAACTCTTCTAACATCTTTCCGGTCATGGACGGTTGTTATTGTCGCTAGTTTACTTGTATGCTGATTGTGACGTACGTCTAAGTATGACAAATGAATTTCCCTGACTCGATGGATGATAACAGAATATTGGCCTCTCATAACTTTAGAACCCCTGATCATCTGTTGTAACGTTTACCGGCATGCAGCATTTCCACGAGAACCTTACACGCTGGATCATTAATATGTAGCCTGCTATCTTATGTGAACGTTTGAGATCGCATGGCCTTTGATGGGAGGTTAAATCCCGCCCACAACCATTTCTGAGAACGATTTATAGCAATCTTTTCCTTAACGCCGGCCCAAAAGAGGACGGGCCACAGACTCACTCCTGTTTCTAGAGCAATAAACAGCAGATCATTTTCTTACATGGCTGTCACCCCGCCTGGTGGGAGTTACCAAAGCTCTCAGAACAGCGGTACCATCAAAGACAGACAGATCTCAGAATTCAATCGCAGCGGCACACGATCTAAAGAATCAGGGGACTTTCAGCTCACAGAGTTAGCTTCTCGGAAAATTTTCGCACTCTTATGCGAGCAGCCTGAGACGGAAGGAAATCGGTAGACCGGGGAAAACGAAGGAATCGCAGCGGTAAACACATTGGCGAGGTACCCCGGATTTTGCTCAAGTTCAAGAAAGGTGCGAAAATTTAACACGCCCTATTCAAGTTACATTCGATAAGTATAAATAGAGTACTCCGAAAAACTGCATTTTATCGTTCGCTCTGACAGAATCCTAGTTGCACTAGCATAGTCGGATTCCTGCTGGATTTCATCTACCTTCGTGACTATTGGAGTGTATTCTTTCTGTGCAGACGGTAATTTATACATTAGCTTCGAGTGATCAGTGGTCGAGTTATTTCAGTTGATTTCAATGGATTGTGGTGTAAATTTAACCTTATTAAATAAACCCATTTTCAAAGTTCTAGTGCAAACTAATGTTACAGCTAAAAGTATTTCCTAATACAATTGACGCGTAAATTTATTTTGCAGACGTTAAAGAGAATTATAACTTTAATACAGTTTAGTTCTGTATAGATAGATGTGCTTTTAATTATTTTTAACTCACGGGAAGTTTTCCTGATTTGTTAATTGACGACGCTAATAAGTAAATAGGCTAACTGTAATTTATCGCGTCAGATTATAATATGATTTGTAATGCATTTCTTGTTTTGATTATCTTTCATTCAGAACGATCATTCAACCTGCATCCCAGCAATTATTAATTATATACAGAGTTCTGCCAAACTCAATTCGATAACTCCAGTAACATATGAACTTTTTTAAAGCTAAACTTGTGGCGACCTGTAATGGGCCCCGCTCCTCTGAACGTAACTGAGAATAAAGCCATTCAAGAAACACTTTAAAAAATACTAGTTCATATAGAGTCCTTAAAGAAAACTGGAAGCAGAACATATTTTATTCACTGCCCCTATTTGTGAAGAAAAAACATCGATCTACCTGAACACTGTCTGTCACGTATATTCAGTGGATTTTCCCCCCCCCCCCCTCCCCCCCTTCCGAAGAAGAACTTACCTCAGTGTTTTTCTTAACTTGTGACATTACGGAAAAAGGAAGTTATCTCCACCAGCTGTGCCAATTTTAGGAACCACATCATACCTCACGCCTAGCCAAGTGCCTGTGACATTCTTTAGGAACTTTATCTAATAAATAAACAGTACCGTTAAACTTCAACGTCCAGCGATTTCGGGACACTTTGTTAACTTCAACAAACCCCAAATCTGGGGCTGTACACGGAAGAAAAATACTTTTACCTAAGCCAAGGTTTAGTGCTGTTTTTTTTTATGTATTTCCTATGAAGTGCCAGAATTCACCTTTCGGTAAGTCTGCGTGTGTGTTTGTGGGGATGGCCAGCCCTAGTGTGTTTTTTTTTGAATGAAAGGAGATTTATCTTTTCTTTACCCTTTTAATTAGTTCGACCTTGTACTAAGGTGCATTATATTCCTTGTACGGGATCTCTCCTAGCGGGATTGGGTAACTGTGTTCCTTCCCCCTCCCGTAAAATTTGTTGATTTAAAGGGAGACAATTGAGAACCCTAGCTTTTCCTCTACCCCCCCCCCCCCCCCCTTTTTTTTCTGTAACCCCTTGCCTCAGAGTAATAAATTTACCAGTGGGTTAAATTGCCTATCTCTGATCACCCCCCCCCCCCCCCCCCCCCCCCCCTTCTTGTCTTTGGGACCGGGTTTTGTCTGTTAGTAAATATAAACGGGAAACGGTGGATGGGATATTTCTCCTCAAAAACCCCTCTTCCCTTGTTATATTTGTATTCTGTAACCTTTGATTTTTGACTGTAAATGTACAATTATTTGTGACTCCCTTATAATAATAAAGGTATTAATCTTTATTTGTGTTGGTTGTCGGTTGGCCTAAAACTCCAAACATTTCCATCTGTGTAGGCTGTATTCATGTACGTTGAGCGACAGAATCACCAAATCGGTGAGTGCGCCTGAGCGACTGGAACTGACAAACAATTGTTTGTGCAGAAGAGAGATAGGAGTAGTCTGTGAGAAAACAGATATTGTCGTAATAAGAGACTGTCCTTGCTCCTTCCCAGCGCTGGTGAATCTACTACCTCATTCTCCCAAATCCTTATTCTCACAGAGCCTTCAATATCACTTTACACTCTAAAGGGACCAATATTCATCAGCACCCTCTCGGATAAAAATTACGACACTGATCTTCTACAACTGGTTATCTTTACTTTGTAAACTTTATCAGTGTCACTTGGTTATTGAAACTGGCATGACTGCCAGGGGTTTGCTTTCTAATTGTGCATTATGGAGGTAATATGGTAGTAATCATTAAATTAATAATAACGAGCATATGTTAAATACATATTCAGCCGACCATAATTAGACAAACTATATGTTCTCTGAATGTTAATTTTGGTAAATAAAGCCTCATTCAAAACGTCAAATAAGTCGTTTTGTACGACATATTCGATGGTGCAGTAGGGTTATCCTTTCTTTGTGTATTCAGTGATCCCAGAGAACTACACGGGTGAAATAAATATTATTCGCCCAAATATTGTTGGTATTATTACTAAAGGTTTTTACTTTTTTTCATTTTTATATATTACTTACTTAGTTAGTCGTTCCTCTTCTACCGTGAGATGTAGAGATTTGGAAGAGAGAGCGCCATACTATCCTATCGGCATTCTAGTCATCGGTACTTTAGAGACTGCCTAATGTTGTTCTCCCAGCAGACTCTGGGTCGTCCTGGAGGTCTTGATCCCTGGTTATTACCCTCCCATACCTGCCGTGGCAGTTCTTCTCCCATTCTGCAGACTGGCCGAACCATCTTAGTTGGCACTGCATTTCTGTATATTCTGACAACCATTCACAATAAGCTGTGCTTGCTAAGTTATTTAAATCAACAGAGGCCAGTTATTAATGTTAAAAGCCAACAAACTTGTTTTTTTTATTTTATCTACTGCTACTTTTGACCTCATTGATATGCATCATATCCCATATTTAACAAAAAACATATTTAACTATATCAAAACCAGCACGAGATAGTCATGGCTACACCTTGCGGAGACGACGAGTGGCTTACTGATGGTTTATACAACGAAGAAAACAATGATGAGTACTCTAACAGCAACATCCTTTCCCGATTTGTAATGTTCATTCAGACAAGCGGAAAGAACCGGTACATGATCGTCCAGAAGGTGACAAGAGGGTATTTTGTGACACTGGTCTGCCTTGTGGCCTACATAGCATATTTTATAGCTGCTATGTGCTATAAGTAAGTTGTCTCCCTTTCTCCGTGTGCACGTATTTTACTGAATATTTCATATAACATCAACAGGTCTAAGCGAATAAACAAAGTAAGCATAGCCTTATTTGCGTAAAGTTAGACCTTCATTAATTAACTCCTTTATTTTCCTTTCCTCTCTCTCTATGAAGGATATAACATAAACTGCAGCTGACCCCTTTGAATAAAACCAGCACTAAAGGGTTAATATGTTTTTGCAGCATTGGTTGCACGACCAATTTGTTTTTCATAATGAAGTTGCCAGCCCCTTGCACAACCTCATATTAGTCGCCTGTTGCGACATGCATGGATATCAGTCATCCTATTCTTTGTCTGCCTCCTCAGAGTCTTCCAAGAACGACACTGGTCAAAGTTCAATATTGCCTCAACGAAAATAATACGCTGAGAATTTGTCAAGGAAGTAAAGGGACTGACACACTTATCTCATCGGTGGACCGTTTTGAGTATCAGAGTGCCTCAAATGAAATGATCTGCATGGAGTTTCCCATCATACCGAAAAATCTTCATGAATGAGAGAACAAGCGACAATATTGAAAATGTCAAATAAACGATTAGATGTAATTAAATGCACGGCCTTCGACCACTCGTGACACAATAGGAAGTAGTTAATAGGAAGTGGTGGCCACTTATATTTCGACATGCACCCTAATCCAAAGACGTATTTTATGTCTTGGTTGATCGGATCGCACATCATGCGAAAAAAAGACAAACTCCTTAATTAAAATCTAGATATATTTTCTAGTACCTGAACAATCGTATACCATTTTTCTTTGCTCACATTTGGTCCTAAATAATCTTCATCTTCTTCTGGGGTCCTTAGGCGCTGTCTGACAAATCATTCAGTGACCATCACGCTTAGTCGCTTCTTGTAGAGCAACAACGAACTCTCTCTCTAGTGACCATCACGCTTAGTCGCTTCTTGTAGAGCAACAACGAACTCTCTCTCTAGTGACCATCACGCTTAATCGCTTCTTGTAGAGCAACAACGAACTCTCTCTCTAGTGACTATCACGCTTAGTCGCTTCTTGTAGAGCAACAACAAACTCTCTCCAGTTTGCCCGGTCTGTAGTCAACTTCATCTCAGCGTCTATAACTCTCTGCTAAGTTTTTTTTTCGGGGGTCAGCCTCTCTGTCTCCATTCTTCTTTGGTCCATATCATGGCAATTAGGATGATGGTATCAAGGTCTCCTCTGAGATCATGGATAACCCAATATCAGTGTCGACCTGCCACGATAGTACATATCAGGTGCTCTAGAGAATGTTTACGGTTAATTTGCGTATTTTATGAGCGTTAAATAACTGATTAACAATAAACTTGAAAAACAACAAATAAGATATAAACGTTCGTAAATAACACGCAATAGAACGACTAATATGGTTCTACAAAATCGTCAGCTAGATTTGAAAGAAAGAAGAAACCAAACTCCGGTGAAAATAAGATTAGAGAAAGACGTTGTAAGATCCATGTGCTGTTGTTGTTGGTAACTAGGGCCGCTGAGCAAATGCCAAGTTTACGTTTGCTTAGCATTATCTACATTGTAGATCTACGATTTTCCTGTAGCTTTTCTGTCATTCCTAAACTTGTTGAGCAGGAGTCACGTGTTTTAGTTTCTTTCTCCCGGTATTCTATCCCAGCCCGGTTTGCATTTAAAGGTTCTTCAAATCTGGTTTCGTGCCAGAAAGGGCGGGAGGGGGGGAGGGGGGGGGGAAGGGAGGGGGCACACCGTGAATTCCCCGCTACCCACGGGAGGCTCTACAAAAAATGCCGGGCTTAAATACTGTGCTCTGGTTCTGGGCTTTCCCAAAGAATCGTCACTTACTGCACAAAGCCACCTCCCAGCTCCCTCACCTGTCACCTATTCATTTTGAGATCTTCCTGTACGCAGCCAATCAGGTAAAAGGCGGATTTAAGTCTGAGGCTCAAATGATTCCCCCAGCCATAGTGTGCAATGCTGGGTTCTCAACATGGTTCACCATAGTGTGCAATGCTGGGTTCTCAACATGGTTCACCATTGTGTGTAATGCTGGGTTCTCAACATGGTTCACCATAGTGTGCAATGCTGGGTTCTCAACATGGTTCCCCATAGTGTGCAATGCTGGGTTCTCAACATGGTCCACCATAGTGTGCAATGCTGGGTTCTCAAAATGGTTCACTACAGGGGGAATCGTGACTAGTCGATCCTTGAAGCGTTGACCATGCAACTCGAAGTGTGCCTGTTTCCAGTATGAACCACAAGGAAGTGCTTCAGGGTCGTGGTTAGATATCTAATCCTGAAATTCACGCAAGAGCAGCGATTATTTAGAGATAGATCTAACACACTGGGATTCTCGCCGGTACTCATTTAGAGCTAGCATTTAGAGATAGATCTAACTCTGGGGTACATACAAGAGCAGCGAGCATTTACACAGAGATCTAACTCTGGAAGTCATCCAAGAGTCGCGAACATTTAGATCTAACTGTAGAAGTCACCCAAGAGCAGCGAGCATTTAGATCTAACTCTGGAAATCGCCCAAGAGCAGCGAGCATTCAGAGATCTAACTCTAGAAGTCACCAAAGAGCAGCGAGCATTCAGAGATCTAACTCTAGAAGTCACCAAAGAGCAGCGAGTATTTAGAGGTCTAACTGTAGAAGTCACCCAAGAGCAGCGAGCATTTAGATCTAACTTTCGAAGTCACCCAAGAGCAGCGAGCATTTGGAGATTAAACTGTAGAAGTCACCCAAGAGCAGTGAGCATTTAGATTTTACTTTGGAAATCGCCCAAGAGCAGCGAGCATTCAGAGATCTAACTCTAGAAGTCACCAAAGAGCAGCGAGTATTTAGAGGTCTAACTGTAGAAGTCACCCAAGAGCAGCGAGTATTTAGAGGTCTAACTGTAGAAGTCACCCAAGAGCAGCGAGCATTTAGATCTAACTCTGGAAGTCATCCAAGAGTAGCGAACATTTAGATCTAACTGTAGAAGTCACCCAAGAGCAGCGAGCATTTGGAGATTAAACTGTAGAAGTCACCCAAGAGCAGCGAGCATTTAGATCTAACTCTGGAAGTCACCCAAGAGCAGCGAGCATTTAGATCTAACTCTGGAAGTCACCCAAGAGCAGCGAGCATTTGGAGATTAAACTGTAGAAGTCCCCCAAGAGCAGCGAGCATTTAGATCTAACTCTGGAAGTCACCCAAGAGCAGCGAGCATTTGGAGATTAAACTGTAGAAGTCACCCAAGAGCAGCGAGCATTTAGATCTAACTCTGGAAATCACCCAAGAGCAGCGAGCATTTAGATCTTACTTTGGAAGTCACCCAAGAGCAGCGAGCATTTAGATCTAACTCTGGAAGTCACCCAAGAGCAGCGAGCATTTGGAGATTAAACTGTAGAAGTCTCCCAAGAGCAGCGAGCATTTAGATCTAACTCTGGAAGTCACCCAAGTGCAGCGAGCATTTAGATCTAACTCTGGAAGTCACCCAAGAGCAGCGAGCATTTAGATCTAACTCTGGAAGTCTCCCAAGAGCAGCGAGCATTTAGATCTAACTCTGGAAGTCACCCAAGAGCAGCGAGCATTTGGAGATTAAACTGTAGAAGTCCCCCAAGAGCAGCGAGCATTTAGATCTAACTCTGGAAGTCACCCAAGAGCAGCGAGCATTTAGATCTAACTCTGGAAGTCTCCCAAGAGCAGCGAGCATTTAGATCTAACTCTGGAAGTCACCCAAGAGCAGCGAGCATTTGGAGATTAAACTGTAGAAGTCCCCCAAGAGCAGCGAGCATTTAGATGTAACTCTGGAAGTCACCCAAGAGCAGCGAGCATTTAGATCTAACTCTGGAAGTCTCCCAAGAGCAGCGAGCATTTAGATCTAACTCTGGAAGTCACCCAAGAGCAGCGAGCATTTGGAGATTAAACTGTAGAAGTCACCCAAGAGCAGCGAGCATTTAGATCAAACTGTAGAAGTCACCCAAGAGCAGCGAGCATTTAGATCTAACTCTGGAAGTCACCCAAGAGCAGCGAGCATCCCGGTGCATCTGTTATAAGATACATGCTACTTGTAACATCAACATCAATACTTTTCAGCTTCCGAAAGAGCTTACCAAAAATAATTTGTTTGAAGGCCAAAAAAATGTATGTCAAAATCCTTCAGTCCTATACCTTCCGTTCTGGACATTTCCATGTCTTCTGTACTCCTTCCGTTTATGTCCCCAGTTCTGTTCTTCGTGTGTTTTTCTGTCACACTCTAACTTCTTTACTATGGAGATTCCAGAAAAAAGATTGCTTGGTTTCCTTAATGTGTGTCCTATCCATCGTCGGCGTCTTCGTCTTATCTCTTGATTCCACTAGTCCTTGTCTTGCTCGTGTCATCAGTTCCGTGTTGGTAACCTTCTTGTACAATTACAATATTTCTACAGTTATAAAAGAGCCGCGCTAGCGCAGTGGTTAGTGTATTGGCTTCCCAACTCGGCGCCCTGGTTCGATCCCCATATGAGGTGGGTTTTTTTAGACCACAAACGGCTCTGGAGTCGACCCAGCCTCATGAATTGAGTACCAGAGCAACTCTGGGAAGGTTAAAGACGGCCAGCGTGATGCTGACCACATCACCCATAGTGTGCCGATGGTTAAGAAAATATGAGCGTAACACCATATACCCAATATGCCTCAACGGGATCCTTTACCTGTTATAGTTATAAAAGTTTGTACAGTCTTGGTTGGTGTTATTGTTCTATATGTATCACGGGGCGCATAATAAGACAGTTCTAGTTCTGGAGCTCCCCAAGCAGAAGAAATAAAGTAAGACATAAAGAAGACAAAGACACGAGAAATAAAGACAACAATAAGTAGGATACGAAAACAAGGGAAGACCTGGAGCAGAATACAAAATATGAAACAATCATTCTTACAGAAATCTGGCTGACGGTTTATATTCCAATCCAAGATGAAAAACGAAGAAGAAAGGAAGTGACGGCACATACACACACACAAAATAATTACATTATTTCTGTCTCTTCACTCGTTTCAGATTCGGTGACGAAGGTTCACATCGGCTGGTTGCCTGTACTGTTCTCGCTGTTGTTATCAAAGCACGTCACAAGATCGTTGATGTTTGTAAGAAGATCTTCCGAGGATCTTATGGGGCCACCAAGCTGACGTCAAGAGATGAGAGCAGACTTGCAGCATTTCGATTTTTTGCTCGATGGTAAGGGCGCATTGAAGCGTGGGATAATCACGAGTTAGTTGTGTTTTTATTATTTGTTTTTTAATGATTTGTCGCAGTATTATGGCCAAGAAATGTTTGTCCCCACACTTCTTCAGAAGTGAAAAAAACCTACATAAACCACTTTTGCGAGAACATGAGAATGTTTGGTCCAGACTTCCCGCAGTAGGACCAGCTGCAGTGATGCATAGATGCTCCATAAGAAAAAAAAAAGATGATAAATGAGGTAAAAAACTATCATTTGTGGTAGCGAAAGTGTCACAGGATTTACTCCCGTTGCTCTGCAGTGATGATCCAACAATGGCCAAAACCTAGAGCATCTAATGAGGGTCTTCAAATGTATCTACCGTCGCTCAGGATTACTCTTGGCAGAGTTGTAATTAGAAGGATGATGATGCTACTTTCTTGAGGAACTCTTCATAAGATATTTCAGAAATCAAGAACAATGCTGAATTAGTCTGAGCAGTTGTTAACTTTTTATCAGCCCGCCACCTTTTATGAAGAGTTATTAAGTAATTTAGCTCTTTCGAATCATTCCTTAAAACTCATCACAGGTGATGTTATGGTAAGTTAAAGGAATTTTCTTCTTGGGAAAGTTCACTTAGCAGCTTTTAAGTCGGCACTTAGCTGCCAGTAAGAGGTCGGTTGGTTTCTGCTCTGGTGGATGTTTGGTTCTTTGCAGATTGGTAGATTGGTTCACTCTCGTCACTGGTTAAGTCTGGCGACGGTAACACGTTCCAAAAAGGATCATAGAGTAAGTACGAAGCTGGTCCAGCGTCTTCAAGACCCATCTGATGATGGAGTCTAGCTTTGACTGAAGGCCACATACCACTCACTTTTTCAACAGATAGTACCACCAATTGGTACCACCGACTATTATCATGAAATAAGAGAGAAACAAATACCCTAAACAGTATTGAGTTTCCAGACATCAAATCAGGTATGTTCCCCCCCCCCCCCTTCCCCTTTTTTTTTAATTCCACCATCCCATCGGCCTCAGAACTTTACCCTTTCTGAGAATTAATATTAATCCCAGTGAGCGGAAACATCCATTGCATTTTACATTGAACATGTTTACATTTACATATGCATTGGTTGAAAAGGTTAATATAATACGTATGTACATCAGTTCTATCATCATCCACTCCCTGTTGCATATGGAACTTGGGACTACCTCTGTTATTTGGTTCTCTATGAGAAATCCGCATAAAGCAGTCACCATATCTTGCAGTGGTGGTTCATGAAAAAATAATTCTATATACTGAGATTGCCAGCCTCGTATGACTTGAACATCCACTAGCAATTTCCACATGTCAATAAATGCAAAATATAGAATTGTAAAATGTACAACTAACCCCAAAATCTCTTTTGGAAATACCAACTTCTGGCTCGGAGAAATAGTTACGGCAACTTGATTAAGATGCCTATTACACGTGGTCTGGGGTGTTACTTTACAATAGACTCTCACTATGACATAGTGCTCAGGTTCCTAGGATTCCTGGCTTTCCGTGTTAATGAAAATAGAGTTTTCCTGAGATAGAAGTCCACAAAATGCTCAAACACGTTTTCCGGTCCTTACAGTGGAATCTTGATCCTATTCCTTACTCTGGCTTGTCTGGCTGTCTTCTTGACGGGTTGAATTTCACAGTGCTCTAGACCGGCGAAAGTGCCAGATTATATTGCAACTTTCGGCCCACGCACATGGTTTTCACTATTTGACAATGCTCCAATCAGAAATGTTATATTTTACATTACAAATGCCAAGCCAATAGAATGCAAGATCGTATATTTCCCCTTCTCTCATGAAAAATTCCTACATAACAAACGCACAAATAAATTTGTTGTTTACAATCGCCATATTTGTAATGCCAGTTTTCGTCTACTATTATCACATTTACAAGTTCACTCTTCAAATGTCTCACCAGATTGATATTATCTGTAATTATCATCATAGGTAACTTCGAGGGAAGTTATTGCATCACTTATCAGACAATCCTAGTCACTTGCATCAACACTGAAGCGACACACCCCGATTGACCCGTCTGTACGGTTATGGGTTTACGCAGTCGTAAACACACAATTCACGCTTGAAGTCAATCTGGTGCAATCACTTAAGCGATTACGCTTAATCCTTAAAGATGGTCAATGACGCCTTGACCTGACACGAATCGAAGTGTAAAAATGTAAATAGTGACTGGGACGTAAAAGATAACGACCAATTATGTGACAGAAAGTAGTAACAACAACAACAAATAATAATATCACCATATATATTTGACAATATTTCAGGATATTATACGGTTGTCTTGCTGCATTTATCATTTGGAAGCTAATAGACGAGGCACGAGAGAAACCATCAAATCTTCGTTCCCTGCCCGGGCTGCTGGTCTTCAATCTCATCTCTATATTATTTTCGACAAGGCCAAGCAAGGTACTGTGTTTCAATCATCAGCTACTTTTCTCCGAAAATCAATCAATACCCTTTAGCTCCCCAAGAAGCATAGGCCTTCAACAAACACATGCCAAGTCCTCCTGTCCTGTGCCTTCACCTTAATTTCTTTCCAAGTTTTCCTCATCATTTTCACTTCTATCTCCAGTTCGCTTCTCCATGTGTTTTTTCGGTCTACCTCTGCCTCTCTTGCCCTGGGGATTCCAGAAAAAGTACTGCCTTGTAATGCTATCAACAGGTTTCCTCTATGTGTGTCCTATCCATTGCCAGTATACTCTGTCACCGTTCACTTTGCTAGGAGCATTATAAAATGCTCAAGCAGGAATTATAAGCGGTGATTTGGTTTTGGTTAAGAGGGAAGGTATGAAAAAATGGTTTAAGAAATAAGAATAGATTTGAATAAAGACTATTTGTCTTGCTAAAAGGGAAATAAGATGAGTGAAATCATGCTTTGATCAAAGGGAGAAGACTCTAATTATTAAAGTCAGGGGAGGAAAGTGCTTAATTACACATAAGTAGATTTGGTGAGTTGGTAATTATGGTTTAGAAAATGTACATATAAGAATTGTATAGCAAGCTTTAGAGAAGATAATATAAGGTTAAGTCAAATATGCAAAGGGAGACAATGGTTAATTACCTCCCTTATATGATTAAGTGAGTTGAGAAAAAAAATATGCACGTGAAAAGTTTACCAGGACAACGGATGACACTTCACTGAGTTGTTTACACAGCGGATAAGCGTGAACATTTTTTCAGCTGAGCGAAGAATAGGAGGAACCAATGAATTTACAGTAAACAAGGACAGATGAGCTAGTAATGATTTTATAGAAGAGAACTCATTTAGACGCGCTGTTGAGCGGTCGCATTTTTCGGAGGAAGCAGTCCTGGTTAAGGACGTAGAGTGGCAGGAATGTGTTTTCTGTCAGGCTCAAGTTACATTTCTGTGAGAAACAGAATGAATACTTCTGAAGAATCCTATAGACCTAGTTAGAGTAGTAGAATCTATTCACTTATGAAAGACAGAACTGTGTTTAAAATATAGGTTTAGTGATAAGGGGTGATAGTAAGAAAAATGAGTGTTGTGAGGATTCGGTGCTACCAAAGTAAGTAGGTCCTTTGACTCATAACTTTTGATAGACATTGAATAGAATTATTTCAGAAGTTGAAATAAGGTATTACAAGGTTAACGACGCTTACAACTAAGTGAGCGCAGAATAAGGAGAAACGAAGCTGAAGCTACAAAATTGACTATGATGTGAATAAACTGAGACTAAGTCAGCAGCTGAGAAGTTTTACAGAAGAACATGGATTTAATAGCCGTGTTGGGCTATTGAATAAGGAATTTTGAAACATCAACTGCTACAAGTAAGATGAGTAAGCAATTGAAGTTTGATTGTATTTACAGGATGAAACATGAGCTCTCTAGCAGGTATAAGTATGAGAATACCGCAACAGGTGTACCCAATGTATTAATTTGCATATATGAGTTTTAAGATGATGGTATTTGAGTAAATTGAGTCAAATCCGACAGGATTAGTAGATGAAGGAAACCAACTCAGGAAAGAGTTGATGAAAGGCTTGGGAAAAGCCAGAATAAATATAAAAACCTTAAGGGAAGAAAAATAGGTATATAAACCATATCTGTTGGTGTTCTCAGGTAGAGAGCTATATATAAAATATATATATATATATATATATATATATATATATATATATATATATATATATATATATTTATATATTATAATATATATATATATATTTATATACAGGTACATGGATATATACCCAGGAGGAATGGGATCTACAAGAGATAGTTAGGAAATGTTTGTACCTGGAATTAGTACCACATGCCTCTGTTATGGTGAACTTATATGATGTAAATAAACTGTTTGTTTTGATGGAACATTGCTCAAGTTGGATTCAGTCTCTAAAATGGTTGTTGAGTGCTAGAGTAAACAAGATACTGGACATAAAGAAACTAACTACTATACGAAGCTGTCACTTAAATAACATCATAAGAAGGGATGGAACGAGTTTAGGTTGGAAGTTTTGAGAGAATATCATCCAGGAATCAATAACTCTGGCGGTGAGGGCCAGTACTAAGATATACTCTTACTTGGAAGATAGGTCAATGGATCAAATTGACAAATAGAAGGTAGACAACTAGGCCTGCCCCAGTCACCTAGTTTACTATAATAAGAAGAGATAGCACTGTCACATTTAGTTTAATTGGTGCCGCAACCAGTCCTAGGAGTTCACCACCATGGTGACAGCTCTTCTCATCTCTTCTTCAACTGGCATTTGTCTGGTTCTCCGAAAAGGTGGTTATTTATTTCACTTCAGTTCTTGAGTATCGCAAGCTTCCAACAAACTAATGTCAATCAATTATGCAGTCTCCCTTCGGTGCAAAGTTTTCCATTAACACCGTTTTTTTAATTTTAAGTCTGAGTTTTTAAAAATTTTTTTTAGATAAAGCCAAGCCACGTTTACTTATTTACTTTAGTTGACCTGTCCGTCTTTTTTGTTGACGTTTTTGTGGTTTAACATTATTTACAGGATTGGTTAACCGGCCCAACCCTCATTAGTAGCTTTTAAGACATGTATGGTAGGCAACATTGTTACTATTCTTTGCTCCCGTTTTGGGTCGGGTAACACACGGACAGTGATATCTAAAAAAAAGATTTGAAAAAGGGCAAGAAGAGCTTTCTTTGTATTGGGAAATATTTTGATATAAAAAGAAATCGCTCAACAAAATAATTAGAATCTTCAATTCAGATAACAAGTCAGTCCTATTGTATGGCTTGTGAAGCATGGGGGCCAGCCAACAAAACAACAAACAAACAGCTACATACTTTCATAAATGGGTGCTTCCGTAGAAAAGAAGGATTCAATTGGTATGACAAGATCACTAGTGTGTAACTAATGACAAGAACCAGACAAGCGCCAGTGGAACAAGAAATGAGATACATATTTCTTTACCCTTTTAAAAAAAAGATTTCGTTCTTTCGTTTGTTCTCAAATAATTATGAAATGTTCTATAGATAAATTGGCACATCCTGTACTGGAGTAACGGTCTGCAGTTTTTGTGTGCCCTAATATTTCTCAAGTGGAAGTTCGGAAGGGACAGTATCACGTGGGTTCAAGGCCGCTTCGATAACTACTTTGCCAGCTCTAAAGCAGCCTCACTCTTTCTTTTTGGACCTACTTACACTGACCATTCACTTGTTTTCAATGTAAGTATGCGATTATCTTTAATGTAAGTATGCGATTATCTTTAATGTAAGTATGCGATTATCTTTAATGTAAGTATGTGATTATCTTTAATGTAAGTATGAAAGCTTTATCATCATCATCTGCCATCACCACATCGAAGATCGACTGCAATGGACCTTCAACTTGTATTCTGTCTCTTGTCTTGATGGTGCATTCTTTCCCGTCCATCTCTTGATGTTATCTTCCCACTTATAGCGCTGACTTCCTCTTGCACTTTTGCCTCTAACACTTCCTAGTGTTATGGTCTTCAGTAAGATATTATGTCTTTTTACGTGGCCAAAATATTTTAGTTGTCTAATTTTGATATCCTTCATGAATTCTCTTCATACGTATAAAGTGTTATACAAAATCATAAAAGTGTCTTTAATATAATTATAAATTCCGTGTGCCTGTAAAAAATATTAACTTGCTTTAAAAGTAAATATATCAAGTGAAACTTAATATACAGTACAAACGTTATCTTTATTGGTGATCAGAATCGGCGTCAATGCACTCCGGGCAAACCTTTATGATACAGTACAAAAGTACTTTATCGTTTGTATACAGTACAAAAGTACTTTATCGTTTGTATACAGTACAAAAGTTCTTTATCGTTTGTATACAGTACAAAAGTACTTTATCGTTTGTATACAGTACAAACGTGTTTAAAATACAAATTATTTTCAAAGGGTACAAAAGCTGTCTCCACTCTAAGTGCAGAAGTGGTATTTAATTTAGGTATAGCAATTATCACAAAAATTCAAATAATTTATGTTTAAAAATATCTTAAATCCAAACAAACTTTGTAAGAAATAGCCTCTAACATAAGTATTAAACTGTATATTCCCATACGTGTTTAAGAACGTGCCTGTAATGTAAGCATGTTTGGTGTCTGTGGTATGGACATGTGTCTAATACAAATATGACACTGAAGAACATACATCAATCTGTGATTTACACTTCTCGACTTTCTTACATCAGCAATTAGCGGTGGATTTTTATCTTACATGTTTCATCTGACAATGATGACCAGTGTTGGAATAGTTAGGGTTTAAAATTGCTAACATTTTCTCTCAAAACTTATGAGGATTTACAGAATACCGCTAAACTTCATTAACGTAATAGCGAAATTAAATGAGGGCAAGAAATGGAGAATTCTTCACGAAGGACAGTGAAGTCCTCGGTGGAAAAAAAAATGTGCAGCACGGATGCCTGTTGTCATCATTTCTCTTCCAACTGGCCATAGAGTGGTTTATAAAAATAAGAGCAACAACAACCAACAGAAATGGAATCAATGAACTCTGACAAATGATCTTGGTCATCTAGATTTTTGCCGAAGTGTGGCTATTCTGTTCCATAAAGCAGCCAGAGGTAATACAAAATAAGAATATTTGATGAGAGGTCAAGGCTATGTTATTTGAAGATACACAGAGAAAAGTCAAAGACTGTGAGAATAAATGCAGCAAAGAAAAATTTCCTTTAGGATGTAGACGTATATAAATATATTTGTAGCAGCATCAACACAGCCCAGGGTCGTTGTCCCGGGGGGGAGGGGGGGGGGGGTCTTTGATGAAAGACAGAAATAATATGCATAATGCTCCCTCAGGCATGTCGCACAAGGCTATATATGAAGTTGTGCATGGAGTTAGAAACTTCATCATGTAAAACAGATTGATACAGAAACCACCACTACAAGAGAATATAAATGTTCGGGGCAGGCTTCCTGTAAGTTGACCATCTACAGTGGTGGTTCCAGACACCTAAGGAGCTAAAAGGGAAATGATTATCAATATAGACGCAATAGGAGGAATGGATAATGATAACACAATAAGAATACAACGGGTGAATGAAGTTTTCACTGCATTAGAAAATTCTTCTTCTTCTTTGGTCCTTGACCACTAACTGATAAAGCAATCAGTGACCATCACGAGTGGTGGCGTCTTGAAGGGTAGCAACATACTGCTCGGTCGACAGCCATCCTTCGTGAGGTGCCCCAGCCCTGGTTCATGCCCAGCACCTCTGCCTCCACTCAGCATCTCTGCCTCCACTCAGCATCTCTGCCTCCACTCAACACCTCTGCCTCCACTCAGTATCTCTGCCTCCACTCAACATCTCTGCTTCCACTCAGCATCTCTGCCTCCACTCAGCATCTCTGCCTCCACTCAACACCTCTGCCTCCACTCAGCACCTCTGCCTCCACTCAGCATCTCTGCCTCCACTCAGCATCTCTGCCTCCACTCAGCATCTCTGCCTCCACTCAGCATCTCTGCCTCCACTCAGCATCTCTGCCTCCACTCAGCATCTCTGCCTCCACTCAGCATCTCTGCCTCCACAGTTCTCCGCCAATGAAGCTTTTGGTCGGCCTCACTCTCGCTTTCCTTCTGGAGTCCATAACATGGTAGTTCTGATGATAGTGCCATGGTTTCTTCTGAGAATATGGCCAACCCAGTTCCAGTATCTACCCGCTATGATGGTGCATATGTCTTATTGGTAGCTCCCAGTTAGCAGTTCTAAGTTGATGATGGTGTTCAGTCACACAATTCGAAGAATTTTCCTTAGGCAGTTGCGTGGAAAGAGGACAGTGTGGACATTTCCTTGTCTGTTCTCTCCAGCATTCTGCATTAGAAAATATAGGAACAATAAAAGACATTAAGTTCAACACACACACACACACACACACACACACACACACACACACACACACACACACACACACACACACACACACACACACACACACACACACACACACACACACACACACACACACACACACACACACACACACACACTCACACACACTCACACACTCACACACACACACACTCACACACACACTCACACACACACACACGCACAAAAGAGAGAATCGTCAACTGAAATATCAAGGCTGTCTTGTTGTATGACTGAGAACATCAAGAACAATAAATACAACAACCGTAAAGTTACAGACTTTCATAACTGCGTACTTGCGCAGAACAGGATTGACATGGTATAACAAGATCATCAATAAACCGATTGAAAGAACCAGTGAAGACAGAGGTAACGAGAAGTCGCTAACGTTGGATAGGATGACATTGAAGAAACCAGTTTATAGCAATACAGTAGAACTCCATTTATCCGAACCCCATGGGACCGAGCATCGTTCGGATAATCAAATGTTCGGATAATTGGATTACATAATGTATCGAGTACATGTACACATATTTCTAAAAATAATTAACCATCACAAGGAAAATACACTATAAAACATATTTACTTGTACTGTAATAATAATACCCACACTGTATTAGATCACTGTATCACCAAAATCTTTTATTACACTGCAGTGCATGTACTACTTGTATTAATTATTTTTTTAAGAAAGAGAAATGTTTTCAAAATAACATTACAAACGATTCAAAACCAGGCGCAACTTACGTATACATGTACTTGCACAGATGTAGCCCACTATTTAAAATAATGAGGAATCCTCTTTTGCACCAAACTGGATAGTCTCCTTTTGGCTGCTAAGTCCCGCATTCTCTTCAACAGCAGAAGCTGTGTAGGACAGCTGTCATCTTCTTGCTCGTACCAAGCCATCGCTGTTTCTAGTGCTATAAAGGCCTCTTCAGGCCTTGGTCGACGTTTTGGTTTTTCTTCATAATCTACAAGTACATCGTGTACTTCTGAGGAGTCTTCATCATCGGTCACTACATGTATTTGGTTTTCTTCTTGCACAAAAGACAAAATTTCTTCGTCATTCAAAAACTGAAAACCAGAATCATTATCATCTTCTAGCCACATGTGTGCATCATCTTTGTCACAGTCCGAAAATCCGGGCATTGCTTGAAACAGTTCCACAACTTCATTTATACAATCATCATTTGTGTCCACTGCAGTAGTTTCATTTCCTCCTTTTTTCCCAAGCAATCTACTCCAAGCCTTGTTGAGATTATCTTGTGACAGTGTGGTCCAAGCATCAGCTAACATATAGCAGCAGTCTTTGAGATTAAGCTTTTTGGAAAACGCCACCACACTTTCTTCATCTTCAGCCAACAATAAACGACGCAGGACTTCCTTCTTGTACATCTTTTTAAGCTTTGCTATAACACCCTGATCCATTGGTTGAATCAGTGCTGTTACATTGGGAGGCAGAAAAATTACTTTAAAATTTGCATCAACTGCATTCAATGTATCCGTCTCTGGATGAGATGGTGCATTGTCCAGTAGAAGAATTACTTTTCCAGTTTTCTTTTCTTGTTCTCTCAACCTCTTCACATTTGGGATGAACTGATTTGTATACCAATCAAGAAATATTTCACTATTCATCCAAGCACTCTTCTGTGCTTTGTAACACAATGGGAGACATGTCACATTCTTTAAACAACGTGGTTTTTTGGCTTTGCCGATCATTAGCACCGGTAAACGATGACTTCCACTGGCATTCGCGGCTACCAAAATTGTTACTCTCTCTTTGCACTTTTTAAACCCAGGGGCAGCTGCTTCGCGCTGAGATGCAAGTGATTTTTGAGGCAATGATTTCCAGTATAAGCCAGTCTCATCGGCATTATACACATCATCGAGTGAATAACCTTCTTCTTCCAAAAAAGCCAAGAAAGTTTCTTTAAAATTTTTAGCGGCAGTTGCATCGCTAGATAAAGATTCCCCTTGAATCTCCAATTCTCGTATGCCATGACGAGATTTAAAGTTTCTTAACCATCCCTGGCTAGCCTTAAAGTCAGGAGGACCGTCAAGTTGATTGTTGAACTGAAGTGCCTTTTCACACAACAGAGAACCAGAGATAGGTTCCCCTTTGCTTCTTCTTTGCACAAACCATATATACAAAGCCTCTTCCAAGTTCACATCTTTCGCATTTCTCATGGTTTTACGTTTCTTCGACCCATTTTCACTATCAAATTTCGATGCAAAACTCATAATTTTATCCTTGTTACTTTTGATGTCAGAGACGGTAGCTTTCCCAACATTGAAAATCCTCGCAAGTGAAGACACAGTTTCACCTTGTCCTAGTCTCTTGATAATTTCTGTTTTCGTTTCAATTGACAAAACATTGCGGTTCCTTTTATATGCTTTAGGCCTACTGGAAGGTGCCATATCGCACAGAGAAATACTTGTACACCAAAATTATTCTGCTGTAGTAGCAGACACAATTATTTTAAGTTGAACTGTCTGTTTAGCCAGTGTTCTACCTAGAACGCACACGTACTTTGGATTGGTAAACCAGATATTAACTGACTTTATGATCTAACTGACTTCCTGTACGTAAGCGACCGACCATTAGCCATCCCATTCTCTACAAATTGTTCGCACACATTTGAAGTTTGCCGCATCAAAAGATTCAGAATTTTAGTCTAACGTGACTGTGGCATCTGATTTTTTTTTTTTTTTCTGGAAAAAGTGTTCGGATAATTGGATGTTCGGATAATTGGGGTTCGGATAAATGGAGTTCTACTGTACTTGGCATTCCTTGTTCGGGAATTCCCGGAGTCAGATGGGATAGAAGAAGACACAAACAAAGGAGGAAGGTAATTAGTGACAAATATGAACATGATTTAACAAACGCCATGGAAAGAGCTAGAACGTTTGGCACAGGAAAGGAAAGCTTGTTGTAAGTTTATCAAAGGCCTGTGTCCCCTAGGCAGCTGAAGGGTAATAAATGACTTAACAACAGTTGGTTAAGGTAAAGGTAAAGACAGTCCATTACAGATACTGCCGAAGAGGAATGAAATGTTTGAGACTTCAGTATACCAGGTCCCAGCTATATGAGGTGTGGGTGATCATTACTATTTCACGCTATCTTTGCCTTCTCTAACTCAAGACCAGAGTCAGATATCCACTTACAGATTGATGGACTGGAGCGAGTCACTTTTGCGTTTCGAACCTGGAAACTTTGGCTTGAGAAGCAACTCTGCTGCTCGACGCCCTGAAAGTAGAGTAGCGTATACTTATTGTCTCGTGAAGTTCCAGGGGTTCTCTGAAGAGTAGACGAAAGAACAGGATTACGTACCCTCATACATGTCGTACAAGGCAACTAATATCTGGTTGTTCTTGGGGTTGGTAACAGAAACTATCCCTGCAAGAACTTGGGAATGCTTGATGCAGGCAAGAGGACAGCTACAGGGGTGCTTCCATGCTCTGTAAGGAACACACAGAAAAATTATGGTGATGATTATGATGGTGATGATTATGATGGTGATGATTTTTTGGAGTCGTGGAGTCGGAGTTGGAGTTGTGATTTGTGGAGTTGGAGTCGGGAGTTGGAATCGTGGAGTCGGGAGTTGGAGTCGTGGAGTCGGTGTATATATTGTTTGGTGAGTCCAAGTCGGTAAAAACACGTCCCGACTCCTACGAGACTTAACGGGAAGGCAGCTCCACGTTTGATCCGTGTAAAGGGTGGAAGGAGGGGATGCGGGGTGCTAAAAAAATGGAAATAACACTTCAAAGTAGTTGTTTATTATTGACTTAAAACATTTTATCTGATCTGAAAATAGCAATGAGGCCTGACCTGTTAGAAGCGATCCCTTATCACTTTATGAAGTGAACTGAAGGACCAGTCTTTATTTTGAAAAACTATATGAATGAAAGAATAGTTTAAAATGTAATCTGCGAAAGCCACGTAGTCGTTTACTCACACATATACTATACTTATATACATAACTCCATATAAGTGCATAATTTTATATCATATGACTAATAAAAAACTGTAGTCGGAGTATGACTTAAAATTTCATTAGTTGGAAACGTTTTTGCCCAACTCCCCAACCCTGGTCATAACCTTTAACTGTTTTAAATATGTTTTTTTTTTTTTCAGTTATACGTTTCCTTATTTTTAATATAATATAATACACTCTTTTCAGCTAAACCGATGTTAATCTGGAAGATAATGTATTTGTAGTTTGTTCAGTGGAAAAGCATCTTACTTTTCCGTCCGATATTGATAACGACGAGAAATTATTCATCGATAAGAACTTCAGTTTTTAAACCCTTGCATGTTTGTGGATTTTCTTTCAAGTTGAACATTATTTCATGAAACTTTAATTCAAAACTGAAGTTATTGATGTGTTTACTTTACATTTATATTTTATTATTTTAAATTAAATTAAGCGAAAATGAGCAATATCAACAATTTAACCAGCAACGTAATTATTGTAAAAGCGTGGTTAATTAAACACAACTTTACTTTGCCAGCACGAGTTAACTAATTTACATTCGATTACCTTTTCAGTCGTAAAAAAGGGGAGGGGATTATATTTGTGATATTATATTGTCTGATATTTGTGACTTCATATATGAAGGTGGATCTGGGTTTTTGTAACGAAGAGTGACAACGACGGGGAGGAGGGGTTAAAAAATGGCTAAAATTGCGGGACGTAATATTGGTTAAGATCTCTTAGTTGAATTGTTTCTCATGAAAGATTTATAATGCATGCCATGGCCTGGGCGAATTGTGTCACACAACAAGAAAAGTACAGTTATTTAATGGGAAAAAAATAGTTATTTTTCTGGTAGCCTACTCCGGCGCCCTTAGCGCCCAGGGCGGTCACCTTGCTCCACCTGCGATAAGGCTGGTCACACAGGTCAAGGTTAGAGTACATCATGAATTGTGTTGCGGGTCTTTTATATTATTATTATTTGATGAGTAAACGTCTTGATTACTCAGGCCAAGACCACACAGGGGTATGTAAGTAGACCACGCACACAGCCCTTCACCACCAACTATTAATATCACCACAAAGGCCAGGTTGGACAAATCAATACACAGTTTATTCTCACAAACGTTGCTCCACAATTATCATCTGGAAAGCCGTAATATCTATTGGCATTACATATATAGTCATCAGTATAGCTCAGTAACGTCTGTAGCTAAAACGCTGTCCTCGACAGGTTTACACATTTTTAATTACTCACGTTCTTCACAGAAATCATAATTCCTTTCAAACATAAACCAGCATCATCACACGGAGGTGTATGGATGATCTAGTGGTCGAACATTGTAGGAATATGTCATGAAATAATATAATTCTCAGGAGCTCAGAGACATACGTCCACCTGCCTCAAAAATACACACAAAAGACCTAGCAGACGATCGCTAACTTTTTGGGATACCAACTTTCGCGTCTGCAGACTGAGCCAAAAGGCAATGACGTATCTTCCTGTTTCCAAGGACTACCTATAATAAACAAATATGAATCCTAGTCGAACCATTTTGATATCGACAGTCATGTTATGAATTTTACTCATATTTCTTTCCCCCCCCCCCCCCCCCGTAAAATAATGGAAACGAAGTTTTCATTATTTCCGTGGTGTGAGTATAAACATCACTAGAGTGAAAGATGGTATCATCACATTTCACTGTTAGTATGAACTAGTATAGCACCCAGGTTTGTGCCACAGATTAAGCAATTAAACACTTAATGTGTGGACATTAGTAAAGAATACTAAAGCGATCGACTACAAAGAACATAAATCATTTTAACAACAATGTGAGGTGGCTATCACTAACAACACCCAACATATTAAACAAAATGATGGTAGCAATCCATGCACTCTCATACCTCACACCGTCCAAACACCTATCTGCCAAGTCCAGTATCAGTAGTCAATTAATCTCATATTAATTAATAGTTATAATGCAAAGCATTAAAATTAAATCAGTTATGTACTAGAGTCGGCGTCTGTGGCCTAATGGATATGAATGCAGTTTCATAATCCAGATATACCAGGTTCGAAACCTGCTGCAGGCGGTTTGGTAGCAGATCGCTTTGTGTGGATTTTTAACAATGGTATAAGCGCCGTACCGTTCAGAAAGCAATGGCAAACTACTGAATGAAAAAAATTGCCAAGAAAAATCACAAACAGCCAATAAAATCTGGGGTTGATTGCCATGTCCTGTAAAGGATAAGCAACTAACTTATGTACTAGAGACAATAGATGACATGAGGCAGACAATCAACTATATAGTGGATGAATGCAAACTTATCCGTTAAAAGATTAAAAGTATGTGTTACTTTAAAGTACATGTCATCAATATAATATAGTAATGTTAAGAGAACCAATGTAATCTTGTATCTAACACCTTTGTGTGTCGAACCATTTTGATATCGACAGACATGTTATGAATTTTACTCATAACAAATTGTTTCGTACTATTGTGCAAGTGGAACGCTATCCCTCCATATACACGAGAGTGTGTTCCATAATACATAAATGCACCATCACTGTTCATAACATAATAAATCCAACACTTATCCATTCATTAATCATCCTTCCGCTGCCCAAGAGGTTAGGCAGTCAAGAAACTTATGTCAAGCCTTCCTGTCCAATGCCACACCTCAAGGTCTTTCCACTCCTTCCTCTGATAGGAAATTCTATACAGAGCGATACAACAGGAGGCAATCTGATCATCAGAAGCAGTTCCCTCCCCCCAAGATAAAGTGCTTCGGCCCCTTAATCTCCTTTACACTCTAAGTGGGTGGGCCCACTTGGGTCATGACTCTCAAGTGTCAGCCCTGTGACGTGTAATGGAAAAGAGTCTACAGTAATCTAAACAGCATATTGTAATCAAATAGCTACTCTCTAATTTTCTAGCTAAAACATGCATTAAAACTACGTGTCCTGTCTTTCTGCATCTCACCCTTTTGTCGGCGCCCTCATTTCTTTAAACACTAGCAAACGCGATGTTTACAATCTTCTTCTACCTGTCAGTCATAGCAGGAAATAAATCCCGCTATGGTTATACTTCTTTTCATTCACGCGAGCTCAGCTGGCAATCATATAATACTTGACCACTGAACTGCTAGAAAGCACGTGAGAGTAACGACAAACGGAGCAGAACCTTTGAAGTTCACCCAGAGAAATCTAGAATCCCCTAGTACCCGTTTGATCCCGAGCACGAGCATTCCAGGGGAAGCCCGCTAGAAGAACATAAGACTTTTGATCTCGGTCAAAGCTCCAGACGAAAACTCTGAGAGAACGTGACGCAAAGCCTTTCATCTTGGGAACTCTAGCTCCGGAATTTTGTCCCACACAGGAGTGCAAAATAACGCCATTAGAGATCAATCGAAGTCTTTGATATGTATACTGCTGTTTCTAAAAACCAGTCATCAGTCGTCAGTCAGAATTTGAAGAGTCTAGCTCGTACTCCTTAAACAAATTTCTTTTATGGAATATTGTGTATAAGTGATATCGTGGAGATTTAATTCTGGATTCTGGTAAGAGGAAAATAGTTCTAAGTATTAGAAGTACTTCACGGTGACAGCCATTAAAGTTAAACCCTTATACTTCACTTAGATTTTTCTTGCCAGTAAGGCGAATAAAATAAAATAACGCGTAGTATTTTTTTCATTAAAAAATATCCAAGTAAGAATGTTAAGACACCACGCTACCTGACTGCTTCATAACTGAGACAAGAGACCGTAGTTATATTTACGGAGTAGACAAACTCGGCACTCAACTCTCCAGGAGAGAGAGAAATAAAAGCGACTATTAACCAGACCGGACTTAGAGGCGTTAGACGACTGACAGATGGAGAAAGAAGACATATTCTTATTTCATTTGTAATTATAGTTATTATAGCGTCTATTAATTTTTAAATGCAGATACGACAAGGTAACAGACACCGACGATTTACTAGTTAACTGTAATGAAGATAGGTGGTTTATGTTTGTACGTGTTGCGTATTGGAAAAAAACACTGTGCGAGTGGCCCGCTGGCCGCGAAACTGTGCGGCGAGTCACTATCGACTCTGTCCAAACAAAATCAGCGGGCTAGCGAACTTATGTGAGTGTGTATAGTTGCCGCAGGGCAAACAACGTGTATCTTTTCATTCGTCTATTCGTCAGGATTGACAGAGCGGATGAGAGAATGTCTTGTCCTCGTCCGTATTTTCTTTATAGAATGGTAGCATTTCCCACATATGTTTGCTTGTATTTTATTCGCAGACCTGATCCTCAAGTAGATGACCAGCGGTCTTTATTTTATAATGTGTGTACTTGTACATTGGTACATATGTCGTGAGAAATTCTAATCCACATATATAAATTAAAAAGTAAATGTAAAGCCTAACAAATAAATTCTATAAAAGGAGGAAGAATGGTAAAGAACAGTGCTGTCACAATGACAGTACTCGAAATCCCCTTTGTTTTATGCTTCGTCTGCAAATTGTAACGTTTCCACGTTAAATATAAGCCACTGCATAATACAAGCGTTTCCACAACACATTAAAACGGGTATTGCATTTCTAAGAAAAAACATTGAGAGGCACACTGCGTATGACCTAAATTAATTACACTACGAATGGACAGATGGATGTAGGATGGAAAGAAGGGAGGGCTGAAAATCAGGAACGCATGCAACACTAAACACGCGTCTCGCTATTAATGCCACTCCCAACAAGCGTAACGCGATATACAATTACTACTATCACGCGTGTAAGGCCACATGCAATAACTTTTTTTCAGACGGACAGTGATAAAAACACTACCCTTCCCAGAGTTAGGTTTTAAAAAACCTGGAAAACGCTTATTAGGAAAGATGACATTAGATGGATTTACGTTTGAAAACATGACAGTACCCAGACACCACATGGGGATTGAAGTGAACAGGAGGTGGTAGAAAATGCACATTTTGAACGCAGCCACCTAGCTCCCTTAGATTGAGATATTTGGATTCCTTAGGGCTTGCTGACACAGAATATGTTAAGTGTTACGCAAATAGTCCAGGAATTAATAAATTATAGGCAAAAGAAAATAATGAGGGTGTCAGACAACCTAAAAAAAAAAACTCGGAGTCGCTCAGTGGCAGAATTTTAAACCACCATTGTACGGAAATAGGCCACAAGTTACATTTGAATTGATTGGATGGAATGATATGTAAGGCTAAACACGATTAGTCGGACTATAAATGCTATCTTTTGTTGTCAAGGGAGACGGAAGTAAGAGTATTTTTTTTCAAACGATGGGGTAGAAATGGCCTGATTGGTTAGGTCTGTTAATATAGTTAATTGATAGCGTTAGTTCGAGACCACTAGTTCAAATAAGCTTGATAAAGCAACAGTGCGTTGAAGCCAGCTCATATTTTTGCTAAATAAAAGCCTGGAACATAAGCAGATGGGAATTGTGCCAGTATTTGTGCCTACATTCATTGCTAGTCAACGTATCTGTGTTTATTTCCTTGAATTTTGGTAGGTTGAAATATTTGATCTCTTTTTAATGAAAATTGAATGTACATTGATAATTTATGTCTGTATATATGTGCAGTTCAGTAGCGAACATGAGACAAGGCCTATATCTATATATATATTGCTCCAACCTGAACAGAAGGTGTCGGAGAAAAGTCAAACTACATGGAATTACCACATAGTACACTGACACCTACCTTATGACATGGAAGGAATTATAGCTGAAAGTGCAGAGGCGTAGTAACCGTTAGGGAGGTTAATACTGGAGTAAGCTGCTTCAGAAGAAGATAGCAGTTAAACTAAAGCTCTGAACTCTGTGTTTGTGATGTATTGTGCTCAGTCTAGCCAGATAGTATAAATTGGTTCTGAAGTAGGAGGTACATCCTTCTTGTTTCAGGGACTGTGGTCCTAGTTATTGAAGCCGCACCTGGTCTGAGCGTTTGCTGAATCCAGAGGCTGACAGCATACTCTTGGGTCCCTATAGTAACCAGTGAGGTGTCTTCAGAAACAGTGAATAGTCGAGCAGAGGAGTCCTTGCCTGCCGCCATCACGAAAGTTAAGCCCACTGTGGCCAAAAGAGCTCAACACTATGTACCCCTCGTAAATGACACTAACTTAATTAAAGAGGGGCAATTAATTGTTTTAATGTTCGGAACTGAGACCATCTCCAATACTAGTTCCAAACATACACAAGCACATGCAGTCATGATGTCTAATAAGAATCTATCTTGAAGAACAAAACCAGTATTACCTCATATTTCCACATCACAACTCACACACATAGATTACTAATATTGTATGTCAATGCAAAGACCACATTTATATCTGTGTACATAATATTTGTAATTACATGTTATAATATTGCCTGGTTCACTGTGTAGTGGAATCAGGATCACTATTGTAGAAAAAATCAATACATATGTACATATCTGAAATTTATCATTGAATCTTTTAAGATAGTCTTCTAGAGTGTTGACTGTTTGTGAGTGTCACAGTATTGTCAAGTATGGTGGAATAATTAAATTGTTTATCTGTTTGTTGTTGTGGTGACTTACACTTCATCATTTGCATAACCCTAGACATATAACGTTGCCAACACAATATTCCAGAATAATTCTGACTGAGATATAAATATGTGGCAGTAAGTAAGGTTATCTGTAAAACACTACACATATTAGATACAGATACCTTCACAGCTGATCTCAGTCAGTACACTAAGTCCCTATAAATATTTATATCATCCCACTTTACCACATATATTGGGGTCCGGTCCGGGATATTGAATCCTTTACTAGTATAAATATTGGGGGTAATTCACTTCAGGGAATATAAAAAGTTAAAAGGTATCCTTGGGTGGAATTAAATAAGGTTGAGCTCTTGGTGCCTGTTTTGTCCATTGGATATATAATTACAGATTATATTGTTTAGTTAGATATTTTATTTAATTACCTGATATAAAATGGCGGACCTGGCCAAATTTCGATCTGCGGCTGTACAGACTGCAAAAGAGTTGGGATTAGATGGGCAAGTTATGATTACCTATGTCACTACTGAATGTGACAAATTTATTGAACGGGAAGAAAGAAGATTAGAAAAAGAGGCCGAAAGAAGGTTAGAGGCTGAAAAAGAAATTAAGAGGTTGCAGATTGAGGCTGACAAAGAGGCTAAAGCATTGGAGGCTGATAGGGAGATTAAGAGGCTCCAAGTAGAAGAACAAAAGGCAGAAAGGGAAGAGAAGAGATTAGCTGCAGAAAGGGAAGAGAAGAGATTAGCTGCAGAAAGGGAAGAGAAGAGATTAGCTGCAGAAAGGGAAGCAGAAAAGGAGGAGAAGAGATTACAAAGGGAACATGAGCTACGACTAAGGGAGTTTGAGTTTCAGGGCCATGCTCCTGAAAATGGTGCCAGTCCCTTTGCCTCTGATGCTACTGCTGCTCAGGGAGCCTCAACCTCAGCTATGAACTTTCATTTAGATCATTTTGTTGAGAAAGACGATGATATTGAGAGCTATATAAATAGATACGAATTATTAGCTACCACATATGGGTTAGAGAGAGAAAGGTGGAGCTTAAAGTTATCTCAAGGACTTCGTGGGGCAGCTTATGAAGTTTTTGCCAAAATGCACAGAGATGATCAGGAAAATTATGACATGCTAAAGCAGGCTCTTTTGTTAAGATATGAAAAGAATGCAGAATTTTACAGAAAAAAATTTAGGAATGCTAAACTACTGTCAGGTGAAACCTATCACCAGTTCTCTGCACGGATAGAGACATACTTGGAGAAATGGACTTCTCTGGGGAAAACCCAAGATCTTAAGGAAATGGTCCTTATAGAACAATTAAGAGAGTCCATGGCTCCAGACCTGAGAAAGTTTCTCATGGAACAAGGTGCAGAGAGACTGGGTGAGTTGCTAAATGTTGCAGAAAGGTATCAAGCGGCCCAAGCAGAAGTATCAGGTAATAAAAAGAAACAGGTGGATAATTTTAGGGCACCACAGAACTTTAATAAATTTGATCATAGGGATCAAAACAAAGGTAAGCACCAAATTGATAGGCCACGGTATGAAAATAAAAATAAAAACCCACAATTCGATGAAAGGAAATATGATGAAAGAAAATCTTTCAACCAAGGAAAAAGGTGGTGTAAGAATTGTCAGATGGACAATCATGACACTGACCGTTGCAGAAGGAAACCTGTGTATATGGCCACCCTTCAGGTCAGGTCGACCTCAAGACAGGAGGAGGATATTATGTTAGATACCACTCCAGAAGAGATGAGGAAGGCACAGGCTGGGGACAAGACCCTCAAGCCTTGTTTCAGGAAATTGTCAACTTGTCATACAACTCCAGGCAAGGGAGATTTTTACATGAAAAACAAGTTGATGTATAGGAAGACTGGAGCTAGATCCAAAGGTCAGGGACAGCTGGTACTTCCTAAAAGATATAGGACAGACTTAATAAGGAGCCTACATGTGAAACCAGATGGGGACCATGAGAAAATAGGTACCATCATCCAAAAGGTGGCTCACAATTATTATTGGCCCAAAACAAGATGGGACATTGAGAATTTTGTAGAAAGGTGTAGCATAGCACATGAGGGAACACCCACAAGTGGGAACATTGATCAGGACCTGGACACGCCAAGGGGCAAAATTAGGCCTGACCATAAAAAGAAATATAAATTTGATAAAGTGGACCAAATGAAATGGGAAGCCCCTTTTCACGGACAAGCTTCACTTAACTGTTTTACAATGGCCACTATGCGGAAAGTGCAAAAGGATGTCTTACCCCAGGATAAGCCGAAAATCCCTCAATCGGACTTAAACAAACTGGAGGAAGAGGATGTAGAGAGGAAATCTCTCATCAAGAATTTTAAGTGGGGAGAAAGCCCCAGGAAAAGAATTGGTAGCGGTCGTTTTGTGAATGATAATTCAGGGAAGAAAAATCATCACTATAGCGCTTCCAGTGGAAGAGACCATACCGGTGCATGGACAAATAGGTCCACACAATTACAGGTCCATATGTAACGCTGTTAAGAACGTGGACGGATGAAAAAGCAGAGGAAAATATTACATCCTCATACCAATATGTAAATGAGCTGACCACTCGTTTAAAAACTGGCTGGAAACTTGCCAATGAAAATTTGAAACAAGCCAGGAAGAAACATGCTGCTTATTATAACAGGAAGGCAAAAGACAGAGATTTGGCTGTGGGAGAGAAGGTACTGCTTCTTTTACCCGGAAATCAGAATAAGTTACAAATTGGATGGCAAGGTCCATATACAGTTCTAGAGAAGGTGTCTAGAACCAATTATAAGATAGATAAGAAGGGGAAAGAAAAAAATCTATCATGTGAATCTCCTGAAGAAATATTTGGAAAGAGAACATCAGGAAGAGACACACTTGCTAACCTTGTCCATTGCAATGGAGATGAAGAAGGAACCACTTTCATCATTTGAATATCCATTACACCCCTGTGAGACAGCGGCACAGGTGAAAATCAGTACGCATTTAACGAAAAATCAGAAGGAGAGAGTGCAACAGGTTCTAGATAATCATACAGAGGTGTTAACAGATCGACCGGGGCATACAAACTTATTGGAATATGATATGAAACTGATAGACCCCACACCTGTCTGTATGAAGCCTTATTCGATTCCTTTTGCTAAGGAGAAAGCTTTGAAGGAAGAGATAGACTATTTGTTGAAGGAAGGAATTATTTCACACAGTGAATCTTCGTATAGTTCCAGTGTTGTACTTTTAAGGAAACCCTCTGGAGAACATAGACTCTGTATAGATTACAGAAGACTGAATGCTATTACAGAAGGACAGGTGGATCCATTGCCGGATACAAATCAGTTGTTTGCCAGGCTAAATAAAGCTAAATATTTCTCAAAAGTGGATCTGAGTAAAGGATACTATCAGATTCCAGAAAAACCTGAGATCAGACAAAATTGTTGGATGTAAACATTTCGGAGGAACGTAATGAATCCCTGAGTTGCCTCTTTGATTGAGGATATTCCGAATGTTTCATACAGGCTAATAAGAAGATTATGGGATCCACTACGAAAACTCTGCTATCACCAGATATATGTTATCTCCTCATAACGTACATTTTGAGGGAAATATAATGTTCTCTGGACATGTCATTGCGCAGACTCAGAGAAGAGAAATGGTGAATACGGGTTGCGAAGCAGCATTAAGACAAGCAGTCATACTTGCGGCTGTTCAGTAACATAACCGAAATATATTATTGGTTGTAGAAGTCTGAGACAGATTTAATGAGCAGTGCCTACTCTGAATGGACCCAACTACATAAAACCATGATAGAACAACAGCAGAGTAAAGTCAAGTTGACTTACATTTCTCTATGTGTATATAGAATTATAGACTGACATATAACGTCTGTTTTAAGAGGGGAGGATTTGTCGTGAGAAATTCTAATCCACATATATAAATTAAAAAGTAAATGTAAAGCCTAACAAATAAATTCTATAAAAGGAAGAAGAATGGTAAAGAACAGTGCTGTCACAATGACAGTACTCGAAATCCCCTTTGTTTTATGCTTCGTCTGCAAATTGTAACGTTTCCACGTTAAATATAAGCCACTGCATAATACAAGCGTTTCCACAACACATTAAAACGGGTATTGCATTTCTAAGAAAAAACATTGAGAGGCACACTGCGTATGACCTAAATTAATTACACTACGAATGGACAGATGGATGTAGGATGGAAAGAAGGGAGGGCTGAAAATCAGGAACGCATGCAACACTAAACACGCGTCTCGCTATTAATGCCACCCCCAACAAGCGTAACGCGATATACAATTACTACTATCACGCGTGTAAGGCCACATGCAATAACTTTTTTTCAGACGGACAGTGATAAAAACACTACCCTTCCCAGAGTTAGGTTTTAAAAAAACCTGGAAAACGCTTATTAGGAAAGATGACATTAGATGGATTTACGTTTGAAAACATGACAGTACCCAGACACCACATGGGGATTGAAGTGAACAGGAGGTGGTAGAAAATGCACATTTTGAACGCAGCCACCTAGCTCCCTTAGATTGAGATATTTGGATTCCTTAGGGCTTGCTGACACAGAATATGTTAAGTGTTACGCAAATAGTCCAGGAATTAATAAATTATAGGCAAAAGAAAATAATGAGGGTGTCAGACAACCTAAAAACTCGGAGTCGCTCAGTGGCAGAATTTTAAACCACCATTGTACGGAAATAGGCCACAAGTTACATTTGAATTGATTGGATGGAATGATATGTAAGGCTAAACACGATTAGTCGGACTATAAATGCTATCTTTTGTTGTCAAGGGAGACGGAAGTAAGAGTACTTTTTTTCAAACGATGGGGTAGAAATGGCCTGATTGGTTAGGTCTGTTAATATAGTTAATTGATAGCGTTAGTTCGAGACCACTAGTTCAAATAAGCTTGATAAAGCAACAGTGCGTTGAAGCCAGCTCATATTTTTGCTAAATAAAAGCCTGGAACATAAGCAGATGGGAATTTGTGCCAGTATTTGTGCCTACATTCATTGCTAGTCAACGTATCTGTGTTTATTTCCTTGAATTTTGGTAGGTTGAAATTTTTGATCTCTTTTTAATGAAAATTGAATGTACATTGATAATTTATGTCTGTATATATGTGCAGTTCAGTAGCGAACATGAGACAAGGCCTATATCTATATATATATATATTGCTCCAACCTGAACAGAAGGTGTCGGAGAAAAGTCAAACTACATGGAATTACCACATAGTACACTGACACCTACCTTATGACATGGAAGGAATTATAGCTGAAAGTGCAGAGGCGTAGTAACCGTTAGGGAGGTTAATACTGGAGTAAGCTGCTTCAGAAGAAGATAGCAGTTAAACTAAAGCTCTGAACTCTGTGTTTGTGATGTATTGTGCTCAGTCTAGCCAGATAGTATAAATTGGTTCTGAAGTAGGAGGTACATCCTTCTTGTTTCAGGGACTGTGGTCCTAGTTACTGAAGCCGCACCTGGTCTGAGCGTTTGCTGAATCCAGAGGCTGACAGCATACTCTTGGGTCCCTATAGTAACCAGTGAGGTGTCTTCAGAAACAGTGAATAGTCGAGCAGAGGAGTCCTTGCCTGCCGCCATCACGAAAGTTAAGCCCACTGTGGCCAAAAGAGCTCAACACTATGTACCCCTCGTAAATGACACTAACTTAATTAAAGAGGGGCAATTAATTGTTTTAATGTTCGGAACTGAGACCATCTCCAATACTAGTTCCAAACATACACAAGCACATGCAGTCATGATGTCTAATAAGAATCTATCTTGAAGAACAAAACCAGTATTACCTCATATTTCCACATCACAACTCACACACATAGATTACTAATATTGTATGTCAATGCAAAGACCACATTTATATCTGTGTACATAATATTTGTAATTACATGTTATAATATTGCCTGGTTCACTGTGTAGTGGAATCAGGATCACTATTGTAGAAAAAAATCAATACATATGTACATATCTGAAATTTATCATTGAATCTTTTAAGATAGTCTTCTAGAGTGTTGACTGTTTGTGAGTGTCACAGTATTGTCAAGTATGGTGGAATAATTAAATTGTTTATCTGTTTGTTGTTGTGGTGACTTACACTTCATCATTTGCATAACCCTAGACATATAACGTTGCCAACACAATATTCCAGAATAATTCTGACTGAGATATAAATATGTGGCAGTAAGTAAGGTTATCTGTAAAACACTACACATATTAGATACAGATACCTTCACAGCTGATCTCAGTCAGTACACTAAGTCCCTATAAATATTTATATCATCCCACTTTACCACAACATATAAACTATTTATCAACAATCGTGTAGGATCCATAAGCCTACAAGCCTGATACTATTTTGTGACTGTAAATTATAACGACTGGACTTACCAAATCCAGGATATTATTTTTAACAGCCCACAGTGGCATAGACCTGGTATCCTCATTTTTCTCCACGAAACCTGACAGTTGTATTCAAGTAGAGTACCTAGTTTATACACTGTGCAGGACCGGCACTCTAGCAAAGAGACGGCCGTTAAATCATCATCATCATCCTTAAAATTAGGAGAAAACAGATTGTCCGGATACTAGGAGTATCACCTCACTTAAATAGTCAAATCATCAACGATTTTCACACTAGTCACCTGTTTGTATTGACACCAGTACGCAGATAGAATCCAAGACCGAGCGGGAAACTGAAGTCTGTTTCTCCCCCGCCCACTCGTACACTGCAAGCGTTGTCGCACCGGATTTATCCAGGTGTTAGTTAGTTGCTTATCCTTTACAGGACGTGGCAATCAACCCCAGCTTTTATTGGCTGTTTGTGATTTTTCTAGGCAATTTTTTTATTCAGTAGTTTGCCATTGCTTTCTGAACGGTACGGCGCTTATACCATTGTTAAAAATCCAAACAAGGCGATTTGCTACCAAACCGCCTGCAGCGGGTTTCGAACCTGGTATATCTGGATTATGAAACTGCGTTCATATCCATTAGGCCACAGACGCCGACTATCCAGGTGTAACCAGGTGTAATTCCTGGGTCTAGATTTATTCCCCTCTGTTGTCGTAGATTTTTCGATAGGAGAATTAAGACTTGGGTTGGTCCCTTCTGAATAGCTTGGAATGAGTGAGAGTCCCAGTGTGAGTTAGTAAAGGAAATAGATTCCACGAGTGAGATGATAGAATAGTGTTAGAGGCTGTCTCTGAGATGCGAGAAAATCTTCTCTCTCTCTCTCACCTATCTTCTACGACAGATTTTAAGCAGTCAGACAGTCTACCACATATACCTATTACATATATTTCTATCTACTCACGGGCACGCACATACACGTGACGACAGTTAAACACACAGACGTGGGAAATCTATAACCATGAATATATATATATTTTAGAACGAGCTGACACTGATTGAGTTCAAGAGAGATTTTTATTATTATCATCAAAAAAAAAATCTTCTCACAACACCAAAAATTACATCAAGGAAAAACATATACAAATAGTCATAACAATTCAAGAAAATGCTACAAGGATGTTAGCCCGTTAGATCTTACTCTAGGTTTAGCCCACAGCCCCGTTAAGAGAACAGATGATGGCCCAAAGAGTTATAGATACGTAGGGTTGAGTCTAAGAGGTTTCCTGCTTTCTCGTAAATGTATGAACAGAGTTGGATAAATCTGATTTAGCCTAAGAAAACAGAAACTCTAGCATCTTGTAACAAATTCTGCAGATTTAAAAAAAAAAGTTAAGACAGCAAATGGGTGACAATAATACACCGGTAAAATAACACTCTGACCTGTGTACTCTCATTCATTCAGCCATGGCTTTTCTCTCACATATATACTCACAACTTTGCTCGCTGCCTCTGGGAACATAATAATTCTAGGACCTTCACACAGACCCGAAAATGCAGTCATCGACCAAGAAATCTCCAGTTCCAAAAGACGTACTGAACTCTCTGTCTCAGGGAACGATTTCCTTGGGTGTTCTTATTTTTCCGAATGTCTGATTAAGTCGCATAAAATTTGTCCAGGCACGAATGTTAGCAGAGCACAATGTCATTAGCTTTGGATTCTAGAATTAAGGAATGTCAGATCGGTGTCTACTTCCAGGAAGGTACTATATTTGGTCACCACAATACTAGTCACAATATCTGTCGGAAAGTTAATGTTATTTCTTGTAATATTCACGCCGCCAGGCAGAAAATTTACGTAGAGTTTATGAAAGAAATTAAGATCTGGCGCAAAGGCCCCGTATTGATCATTACAGTCTTTGAAACCCGTTAGTGGGATATAGTATTTCTGTCTAACTCTGTTTGCATGTGCACTGTCAGACCAGTGTTACTTGAGAAACCCACGTGGTTCAAAATAAGGACTGTCTATTTCTCCACAAATATGAAACTCTTATTAAACGCCGGTAAAGTTCGGGTCACCCCAGTATTTCACTGTGTAAAAGGAAAAGCACATATAATCATTTACATATTATGTACTCAATATAACTTACATTTTAAATAGCAAGCCGACCGCTTGACTTATAATTTAAAACTTCCCGAGAAATAAGTTATATTAAAAAAAATCGACCATCATGAATTAGGAATATCATGCTTATTCCGTCAATATTCACTGATGTCGCATCTAGCATTTATAAGTTAGTTTTAAAATAGATTCTCTCGTCTGATTATTTAGAAGTTAAATTAAATTTCTTTATTAGCCGACTGAATTTAAGCAAGAAATATAATTTCTGTTTTCCACTGTAACTCGTCACTATAAATAATACAGACTAGATAAATTAAGCACTCTGCACAAAATCTAACTAGTGAAATAAAATCGGCAATTTAACACTTAATCACTTCACAAAATACTGGATAATAATATATTTACCTCAAACACAGCACTACAGGATATCGCACAATTAATAATTATACGCTTATATTTATGGAAGTCTAGAAGTTCGACAAATTGTCGCAACAAACTAAGAAACTTCGCTTATACAGCTCTACTCTTCGCGAACCACCTGTCTACTGCGAATATTGAGAAAGAATGAAAATAAAGTTTCAAACTAGGTTTAATATCTGAAACAGACAAAGGAGGAACTATTTCCCCAACCCTGATCTCTCCCCTTCTCATAACACCTACGTTTCACTTAGAAGCATGTCGTAACTGTCACCGGTGCGATTTCGCACCTTCGTTAACAAACTGACCGGGAAAAGCGCGTGTCAGTTGCAAATCTCAGACAACCGTCTGCAGTGCATGGGCGATTTTCACACTTCGCCGGAGCTATTTCGACGAAACTCTGAACTGACACTTATACTACTTCGCACCTCACGCTGACCGGTGAAAAATGCAGACGGATGTCGGCTCTCTCCTAGCATTCTCACGCGTTTACGTCGAGAATCTAACTCAGGAGTGACGTGTCATCTGAAGGTGCAGACCCAAGTCGGCTCGATGTCTGAGATAGCCGCAACTTAATTGCCCTTCTCGTCTGACTGACATCTAAGTAATAGAATTACGTATCCCAGTATGAGAAAAAAACACAAGGTAAAGTTTGAGAATACTGAAGGAATAATTTTTCGCAAACAAGTGATGCGAAAAATACAGGAAAAAAAACAAAGTAAGGAAGGATAATAAAATAAAGGATGTGGGTGAGAGAATAGGAAGAAGATGTAGGCAATTTAATGATCAAAGCCTACGTGACAAGACGTCCCCCCTTAAGATATGGAAGCACTCCATGTCTACGTTATGGAATTAAATTTCCTATAACCGTAGGCTCGGGGTGTCTGTCTTCTTCCCTCTTATCTTCCCCCTCCATCTCTCTCCAATTCCTGCTCATGAAGTCTGTCCCGACGTTTCCTTCCTTTGGAATGTCTCCCATGCGCGCTTGAAAGAGCGTCGCCGCTTCTGACATTTTTCAAAGATTTCCTGTGTGTGCAGTGGAGTTTCCCTGCCACTATCTTCATCTTCGTCAGTTTTGGCGATCGTCAGGAGATGGTCGGAGGTTGGCACTGGTTTTTCCAAGTATCTCTTTAAGAGATTTAAATGGAAAACCTTCTCCTTTCCTTGAATAGATATCTGGTAGTTAGCCTTAGAAATCTTTTTCAGGACGGTAAACGGCCCTTGCCATCCGATCTTCAGTTGGTTGTTCTCGGTAGGGAGTAACACCAAAACTTTCTCTCCTGCTTCCAGTTCTCTTTCTTTCGCGACTTTCCTGTATCGGTTAGCGTGCTTTGTGCGTGCTTGCTTAAAGTTAGTCGTTGCTAGGTCCCACCCTAGTTTCAATCTTTCCTTTAAAACCGACACATATTTACTGGCTGAGACAACTGTCTCATCCACCTTCTCGTCTGTCAGAGACTGAAGTAAGGCTTCAAGCGGGCCCTTAATGGGTCTGCCGAATAAGAGTGTAGCTGGCGAAAATCCTGTGGAAGTATGAGGAGATTCTCTGTAGCCAAATAATGCTGCAGGAATACACAGATCCCAATCTTCAGGTTTCACTTGTGCCAGTTTACTTAGCATCCTGTTGAGGTTTCCATTAGCACGTTCCACGAGCCCATTTCCGGCCGGAGTATATGGCTTAGTGTGGATGTGCTGGGTCCTCGAGATCTTCACGATCTCATCCATCAACAGGTTTCGGTATGGAGATCCGTTATCCGTCAGCACTTGCTGAGGGAATCCCAACCGAGTGAAAATCTGCACGAGGGCTTCTGCGACATGCTTGGCATCTGCGCATGTTAGCGGGATAGCTTCTGCCCATAAAGTGCATGTATCGACTAAGGTCAGGATGAACCTGTTCCTTCTTTTAGTCCTGTCGAAAGGCCTTAAAATGTCGATCACAACCCGTTCGAATGGTGTTCCCATTATTGGCATTTCACCCATGTGGACTGGGGGTGTCCGTTGCTTGGGTGGTACACGTTGGCACTGGGCACAGGATTTGACGTACCTGATAATATCAGTGTTTACTCCTGGCCACCAATAATGAGTGGTTATACGTTGGTTTGTGGCGTTCTGTCCCATATGTCCGCTGAAGGGAAGAGAGTGCCCCATTTCTAGGATTTGGCTTCTGTACTGTTTCGGTACTAGGAGCTGGTTGTAACCTTGGTCAGGCTTGCCCGTTCTCCGATAAAGTACGCCATCCTCAGAAAAAATGTCCCCGTGCTGTTTGGGTTCCTTAGCCATGGGCAGTTTCCTAAAGCAGGGTGCCAAAGTAGGGTCCTTGTATTGCGCTTCTTTAAGTTCCATGGGTAACAAATTAGGCGCAGGCTCCCGTTCCTTCTTGGTTTGCCCTCTTGTAGTTACTGCTGCCACAATCGGCTCTTCCGGTTTCCCAATACACACGTATCTATCGCCAAGTATGACTGGGTAGATGGGATCATCCATAACAGCCGCTTTGATCACGCCTCTGACAAAGTCAGAGTGTATCTCCACCAATGCGATGGGAAGCGCTGTAGGTGCATCACTCTTACGAACTCCACAAAGTTGGACGGTCTCTGCTGTCTCTTGACCGGGTTTGACCAGGTTCCTGGCAACAATGCACAAACAGCCAACAAAGTATAGTTATTTAATGGGAAAAAAATAGTTATTTTTCTGGTAGCCTACTCCGGCGCCCTTAGCGCCCAGGGCGGTCACCTTGCTCTACCTGCGATAAGGCTGGTCACACAGGTCAAGGTTAGAGTACATCATGAATTGTGTTGCGGGTCTTTTATATTATTATTATTTGATGAGTAAACGTCATGATTACTCAGGCCAAGACCACACAGGGGTATGTAAGTAGACCACGCACACAGCCCTTAACCACCAACTATTAATATCACCACAAAGGCCAGGTTGGACAAATTAATACACAGTTTATTCTCACAAACGTTGCTCCACAATTATCATCTGGAAAGCCGTAATATCTATTGGCATTACATATATAGTCATCAGTATAGCTCAGTAACGTTTGTAGCTAAAACGCTGTCCTCGACAGGTTTACACATTTTTAATTACTCACGTTCTTCACAGAAATCATAATTCCTTTCAAACATAAACCAGCATCATCACACGGAGGTGTATGGATGATCTAGTGGTCGAACATTGTAGGAATATGTCATGAAATAATATAATTCTCAGGAGCTCAGAGACATACGTCCACCTGCCTCAAAAATACACACAAAAGACCTAGCAGACGATCGCTAACTTTTTGGGATACCAACTTTCGCGTCTGCAAACTGAGCCAAAAGGCAATGACGTATCTTCCTGTTTCCAAGGACTACCTATAATAAACAAATATGAATCCTAGTCGAACCATTTTGATATCGACAGTCATGTTATGAATTTTACTCATATTTCTTCCCCCCCCCCCCCCGTAAAATAATGGAAACGAAGTTTTCATTATTTCTGTGGTGTGAGTATAAACATCACTAGAGTGAAAGATGGTATCATCACATTTCACTGTTAGTATGAACTAGTATAGCACCCAGGTTTGTGCCACAGATTAAGCAATTAAACACTTAATGTGTGGACATTAGTAAAGAATACTAAAGCGATCGACTACAAAGAACATAAATCATTTTAACAACAATGTGAGGTGGCTATCACTAACAACACCCAACATATTAAACAAAATGATGGTAGCAATCCATGCACTCTCATACCTCACACCGTCCAAACACCTATCTGCCAAGTCCAGTATCAGTAGTCAATTAATCTCATATTAATTAATAGTTATAATGCGAAGCATTAAAATTAAATCAGTTATGTACTAGAGTCGGCGTCTGTGGCCTAATGGATATGAATGCAGTTTCATAATCCAGATATACCAGGTTCGAAACCTGCTGCAGGCGGTTTGGTAGCAGATCGCTTTGTGTGGATTTTTTGGTAACGCCGTACCGTTTCAGAAAGCAATGGCAAACTACTGAATGAAAAAAAATTTGCCAAGAAAAATCACAATGGTATAAGCGCCAAATTGTTTCGTACTATTGTGCAAGTGGAACGCTATCCCTCCATATACACGAGAGTGTGTTCCATAATACATAAATACACCATCACTGTTCATAACATAATAAATCCAACACTTATCCATTCATTAATCATCCTTCCGCTGCCCAAGAGGTTAGGCAGTCAAGAAACTTATGTCAAGCCTTCCTGTCCAATGCCACACCTCAAGGTCTTTCCACTCCTTCCTCTGATAGGAAATTCTATACAGAGCGATACAACAGGAGGCAATCTGATCATCAGAAGCAGTTCCCTTCCTCCCCCCCAAGATAAAGTGCTTCGGCCCCTTAATCTCCTTTACACTCTAAGTGGGTGGGCCCACTTGGGTCATGACTCTCAAGTGTCAGCCCTGTGACGTGTAATGGAAAAGAGTCTACAGTAATCTAAACAGCATATTGTAATCAAATAGCTACTCTCTAATTTTCTAGCTAAAACATGCATTAAAACTACGTGTCCTGTCTTTCTGCATCTCACCCTTTTGTCGGCGCCCTCATTTCTTTAAACACCAGCAAACGCGATGTTTACAATCTTCTTCTACCTGTCAGTCATAGCAGGAAATAAATCCCGCTATGGTTATACTTCTTTTCATTCACGCGAGCTCAGCTGGCAATCATATAATACTTGACCACTGAACTGCTAGAAAGCACGTGAGAGTAACGACAAACGGAGCAGAACCTTTGAAGTTCACCCAGAGAAATCTAGAATCCCCTAGTACCCGTTTGATCCCGAGCACGAGCATTCCAGGGGAAGCCCGCTAGAAGAACATAAGACTTTTGATCTCGGTCAAAGCTCCAGACGAAAACTCTGAGAGAACGTGACGCAAAGCCTTTCATCTTGGGAACTCTAGCTCCGGAATTTTGTCCCACACAGGAGTGCAAAATAACGCCATTAGAGATCAATCGAAGTCTTTGATATGTATACTGCTGTTTCGAAAAACCAGTCATCAGTCGTCAGTCAGAATTTGAAGAGTCTAGCTCGTACTCCTTAAACAAATTTCTTTTATGGAATATTGTGTATAAGTGATATCGTGGAGATTTAATTCTGGATTCTGGTAAGAGGAAAATAGTTCTAAGTATTAGAAGTACTTCACGGTGACAGCCATTAAAGTTAAACCCTTATACTTCACTTAGATTTTTCTTGCCAGTAAGGCGAATAAAATAAAATAACGCGTAGTATTTTTTCATTAAAAAATATCCAAGTAAGAATGTTAAGACACCACGCTACCTGACTGCTTCATAACTGAGACAAGAGACCGTAGTTATATTTACGGAGTAGACAAACTCGGCACTCAACTCTCCAGGAGAGAGAGAAATAAAAGCGACTATTAACCAGACCGGACTTAGAGGCGTTAGACGACTGACAGATGGAGAAAGAAGACATATTCTTATTTCATTTGTAATTATAGTTATTATAGCGTCTATTAATTTTTAAATGCAAATACGACAAGGTAACAGACACCGACGATTTACTAGTTAACTATAATGAAGATAGGTGGTTTATGTTTGTACGTGTTGCGTATTGAAAAAAAAACACTGTGCGAGTGGCCCGCTGGCCGCGAAACTGTGCGGCGAGTCACTATCGACTCTGTCCAAACAAAATCAGCGGGCTAGCGAACTTATGTGAGTGTGTATAGTTGCCGCAGGGCAAACAACGTGTATCTTTTCATTCGTCTATTCGTCAGGATTGACAGAGCGGATGAGAGAATGTCTTGTCCTCGTCCGTATTTTCTTTATAGAATGGTAGCATTTCCCACATATGTTTGCTTGTATTTTATTCGCAGACCTGATCCTCAAGTAGATGACCAGTGGTCTTTATTTTATAATGTGTGTACTTGTACATTGGTACATATGTCGTGAGAAATTCTAATCCACATATATAAATTAAAAAGTAAATGTAAAGCCTAACAAATAAATTCTATAAAAGGAAGAAGAATGGTAAAGAACAGTGCTGTCACAATGACAGTACTCGAAATCCCCTTTGTTTTATGCTTCGTCTGCAAATTGTAACGTTTCCACGTTAAATATAAGCCACTGCATAATACAAGCGTTTCCACAACACATTAAAACGGGTATTGCATTTCTAAGAAAAAACATTGAGAGGCACACTGCGTATGACCTAAATTAATTACACTACGAATGGACAGATGGATGTAGGATGGAAAGAAGGGAGGGCTGAAAATCAGGAACGCATGCAACACTAAACACGCGTCTCGCTATTAATGCCACCCCCAACAAGCGTAACGCGATATACAATTACTACTATCACGCGTGTAAGGCCACATGCAATAACTTTTTTTCAGACGGACAGTGATAAAAACACTACCCTTCCCAGAGTTAGGTTTTAAAAAACCTGGAAAACGCTTATTAGGAAAGATGACATTAGATGGATTTACGTTTGAAAACATGACAGTACCCAGACACCACATGGGGATTGAAGTGAACAGGAGGTGGTAGAAAATGCACATTTTGAACGCAGCCACCTAGCTCCCTTAGATTGAGATATTTGGATTCCTTAGGGCTTGCTGACACAGAATATGTTAAGTGTTACGCAAATAGTCCAGGAATTAATAAATTATAGGCAAAAGAAAATAATGAGGGTGTCAGACAACCTAAAAACTCGGAGTCGCTCAGTGGCAGAATTTTAAACCACCATTGTACGGAAATAGGCCACAAGTTACATTTGAATTGATTGGATGGAATGATATGTAAGGCTAAACACGATTAGTCGGACTATAAATGCTATCTTTTGTTGTCAAGGGAGACGGAAGTAAGAGTATTTTTTTTCAAACGATGGGGTAGAAATGGCCTGATTGGTTAGGTCTGTTAATATAGTTAATTGATAGCGTTAGTTCGAGACCACTAGTTCAAATAAGCTTGATAAAGCAACAGTGCGTTGAAGCCAGCTCATATTTTTGCTAAATAAAAGCCTGGAACATAAGCAGATGGGAATTTGTGCCAGTATTTGTGCCTACATTCATTGCTAGTCAACGTATCTGTGTTTATTTCCTTGAATTTTGGTAGGTTGAAATATTTGATCTCTTTTTAATGAAAATTGAATGTACATTGATAATTTATGTCTGTATATATGTGCAGTTCAGTAGCGAACATGAGACAAGGCCTATATCTATATATATATTGCTCCAACCTGAACAGAAGGTGTCGGAGAAAAGTCAAACTACATGGAATTACCACATAGTACACTGACACCTACCTTATGACATGGAAGGAATTATAGCTGAAAGTGCAGAGGCGTAGTAACCGTTAGGGAGGTTAATACTGGAGTAAGCTGCTTCAGAAGAAGATAGCAGTTAAACTAAAGCTCTGAACTCTGTGTTTGTGATGTATTGTGCTCAGTCTAGCCAGATAGTATAAATTGGTTCTGAAGTAGGAGGTACATCCTTCTTGTTTCAGGGACTGTGGTCCTAGTTATTGAAGCCGCACCTGGTCTGAGCGTTTGCTGAATCCAGAGGCTGACAGCATACTCTTGGGTCCCTATAGTAACCAGTGAGGTGTCTTCAGAAACAGTGAATAGTCGAGCAGAGGAGTCCTTGCCTGCCGCCATCACGAAAGTTAAGCCCACTGTGGCCAAAAGAGCTCAACACTATGTACCCCTCGTAAATGACACTAACTTAATTAAAGAGGGGCAATTAATTGTTTTAATGTTCGGAACTGAGACCATCTCCAATACTAGTTCCAAACATACACAAGCACATGCAGTCATGATGTCTAATAAGAATCTATCTTGAAGAACAAAACCAGTATTACCTCATATTTCCACATCACAACTCACACACATAGATTACTAATATTGTATGTCAATGCAAAGACCACATTTATATCTGTGTACATAATATTTGTAATTACATGTTATAATATTGCCTGGTTCACTGTGTAGTGGAATCAGGATCACTATTGTAGAAAAAATCAATACATATGTACATATCTGAAATTTATCATTGAATCTTTTAAGATAGTCTTCTAGAGTGTTGACTGTTTGTGAGTGTCACAGTATTGTCAAGTATGGTGGAATAATTAAATTGTTTATCTGTTTGTTGTTGTGGTGACTTACACTTCATCACTTGCATAACCCTAGACATATAACGTTGCCAACACAATATTCCAGAATAATTCTGACTGAGATATAAATATGTGGCAGTAAGTAAGGTTATCTGTAAAACACTACACATATTAGATACAGATTCCTTCACAGCTGATCTCAGTCAGTACACTAAGTCCCTATAAATATTTATATCATCCCACTTTACCACAACATATAAACTATTTATCAACAATCGTGTAGGATCCATAAGCCTACAAGCCTGATACTATTTTGTGACTGTAAATTATAACGACTGGACTTACCAAATCCAGGATATTATTTTTAACAGCCCACAGCGGCATAGACCTGGTATCCTCATTTTTCTCCACGAAACCTGACAGTTGTATTCAAGTAGAGTACCTAGTTTATACACTGTGCAGGACCGGCACTCTAGCAAAGAGACGGCCGTTAAATCATCATCATCATCCTTAAAATTAGGAGAAAACAGATTGTCCGGATACTAGGAGTATCACCTCACTTAAATAGTCAAATCATCAACGATTTTCACACTAGTCACCTGTTTGTATTGACACCAGTACCCAGATAGAATCCAAGACCGAGCGGGAAACTGAAGTCTGTTTCTCCCCCGCCCACTCGTACACTGCAAGCGTTGTCGCACCGGATTTATCCAGGTGTTAGTTAGTTGCTTATCCTTTACAGGACGTGGCAATCAACCCCAGCTTTTATTGGCTGTTTGTGATTTTTCTAGGCAATTTTTTATTCAGTAGTTTGCCATTGCTTTCTGAACGTTACGGCGCTTATACCATTGTTAAAAATCCAAACAAGGCGATTTGCTACCAAACCGCCTGCAGCGGGTTTCGAACCTGGTATATCTGGATTATGAAACTGCGTTCATACCCATTAGGCCACAGACGCCGACTATCCAGGTGTAACCAGGTGTAATTCCTGGGTCTAGATTTATTCCCCTCTGTTGTCGTAGATTTTTCGATAGGAGAATTAAGACTCAAATGGGTGACAATAATACACCGGTAAAATAACACTCTGACCTGTGTACTCTCATTCATTCAGCCATGGCTTTTCTCTCACATATATACTCAAAACTTTGCTCGCTGCCTCTGGGAACATAATAATTCTAGGACCTTCACACAGACCCGAAAATGCAGTCATCGACCAAGAAATCTCCAGTTCCAAAAGACGTACTGAACTCTCTGTCTCAGGGAACGATTTCCTTGGGTGTTCTTATTTTTCCGAATGTCTGATTAAGTCGCATAAAATTTGTCCAGGCACGAAAGTTAGCAGAGCACAATGTCATTAGCTTTGGATTCTAGAATTAAGGAATGTCAGATCGGTGTCTACTTCCAGGAAGGTACTATATTTGGTCACCACAATACTAGTCACAATATCTGTCGGAAAGTTAATGTTATTTCTTGTAATATTCACGCCGCCAGGCAGAAAATTTACGTAGAGTTTATGAAAGAAATTAAGATCTGGCGCAAAGGCCCCGTATTGATCATTACAGTTTTTGAAACCCGTTAGTGGGATATAGTATTTCTGTCTAACTCTGTTTGCATGTGCACTGTCAGACCAGTGTTACTTGAGAAACCCACGTGGTTCAAAATAAGGACTGTCTATTTCTCCACAAATATGAAACTCTTATTAAACGCCGGTAAAGTTCGGGTCACCCCAGTATTTCACTGTGTAAAAGGAAAAGCACATATAATCATTTACATATTATGTACTCAATATAACTTACATTTTAAATAGCAAGCCGACCGCTTGACTTATAATTTAAAACTTCCCGAGAAATAAGTTATATAAAAAAAATCGACCATCATGAATTAGGAATATCATGCTTATTCCGTCAATATTCACTGATGTCGCATCTAGCATTTATAAGTTAGTTTTTTAAAATAGATTCTCTCGTCTGATTATTTAGAAGTTAAATTAAATTTCTTTATTAGCCGACTGAATTTAAGCAAGAAATATAATTTCTGTTTTCCACTGTAACTCGTCACTATAAATAATACAGACTAGATAAATTAAGCACTCTGCACAAAATCTAACTAGTGAAATAAAATCGGCAATTTAACACTTAATCACTTCACAAAATACTGGATAATAATATATTTACCTCAAACACAGCACTACAGGATATCGCACAATTAAGAATTATACGCTTATATTTATGGAAGTCTAGAAGTTCGACAAATTGTCGCAACAAACTAAGAAACTTCGCTTATACAGCTCTACTCTTCGCGAACCACCTGTCTACTGCGAATATTGAGAAAGAATGAAAATAAAGTTTCAAACTAGGTTTAATATCTGAAACAGACAAAGGAGGAACTATTTCCCCAACCCTGATCTCTCCCCTTCTCATAACACCTACGTTTCACTTAGAAGCATGTCGTAACTGTCACCGGTGCGATTTCGCACCTTCGTTAACAAACTGACCGGGAAAAGCGCGTGTCAGTTGCAAATCTCAGACAACCGTCTGCAGTGCATGGGCGATTTTCACACTTCGCCGGAGCTATTTCGACGAAACTCTGAACTGACACTTATACTACTTCGCACCTCACGCTGACCGGTGAAAAATGCAGACGGATGTCGGCTCTCTCCTAGCATTCTCACGCGTTTACGTCGAGAATCTAACTCAGGAGTGACGTGTCATCTGAAGGTGCAGACCCAAGTCGGCTCGATGTCTGAGATAGCCGCAACTTAATTGCCCTTCTCGTCTGACTGACATCTAAGTAATAGAATTACGTATCCCAGTATGAGAAAAAAACACAAGGTAAAGTTTGAGAATACTGAAGGAAATATTTTTCGCAAACAAGTGATGCGAAAAATACAGGAAAAAAACAAAGTAAGGAAGGATAATAAAATAAAGGATGTGGGTGAGAGAATAGGAAGAAGATGTAGGCAATTTAATGATCAAAGCCTACGTGACAAGACGTCCCCCCTTAAGATATGGAAGCACTCCATGTCTACGTTATGGAATTAAATTTCCTATAACCGTAGGCTCGGGGTGTCTGTCTTCTTCCCTCTTATCTTCCCCCTCCATCTCTCTCCAATTCCTGCTCATGAAGTCTGTCCCGACGTTTCCTTCCTTTGGAATGTCTCCCATGCGCGCTTGAAAGAGCGTCGCCGCTTCTGACATTTTTCAAAGATTTCCTGTGTGTGCAGTGGAGTTTCCCTGCCACTATCTTCATCTTCGTCAGTTTTGGCGATCGTCAGGAGATGGTCGGAGGTTGGCACTGGTTTTTCCAAGTATCTCTTTAAGAGATTTAAATGGAAAACCTTCTCCTTTCCTTGAATAGATATCTGGTAGTTAGCCTTAGAAATCTTTTTCAGGACGGTAAACGGCCCTTGCCATCCGATCTTCAGTTGGTTGTTCTCGGTAGGGAGTAACACCAAAACTTTCTCTCCTGCTTCCAGTTCTCTTTCTTTCGCGACTTTCCTGTATCGGTTAGCGTGCTTTGTGCGTGCTCGCTTAAAGTTAGTCGTTGCTAGGTCCCACCCTAGTTTCAACCTTTCCTTTAAAACCGACACATATTTACTGGCTGAGACAACTGTCTCATCCACCTTCTCGTCTGTCAGAGACTGAAGTAAGGCTTCAAGCGGGCCCTTAATGGGTCTGCCGAATAAGAGTGTAGCTGGCGAAAATCCTGTGGAAGTATGAGGAGATTCTCTGTAGCCAAATAATGCTGCAGGAATACACAGATCCCAATCTTCAGGTTTCACTTGTGCCAGTTTACTTAGCATCCTGTTGAGGTTTCCATTAGCACGTTCCACGAGCCCATTTCCGGCCGGAGTATATGGCTTAGTGTGGATGTGCTGGGTCCTCGAGATCTTCACGATCTCATCCATCAACAGGTTTCGGTATGGAGATCCGTTATCCGTCAGCACTTGCTGAGGGAATCCCAACCGAGTGAAAATCTGCACGAGGGCTTCTGCGACATGCTTGGCATCTGCGCATGTTAGCGGGATAGCTTCTGCCCATAAAGTGCATGTATCGACTAAGGTCAGGATGAACCTGTTCCTTCTTTTAGTCCTGTCGAAAGGCCCTAAAATGTCGATCACAACCCGTTCGAATGGTGTTCCCATTATTGGCATTTCACCCATGTGGACTGGGGGTGTCCGTTGCTTGGGTGGTACACGTTGGCACTGGGCACAGGATTTGACGTACCTGATAATATCAGTGTTTACTCCTGGCCACCAATAATGAGTGGTTATACGTTGGTTTGTGGCGTTCTGTCCCATATGTCCGCTGAAGGGAAGACAGTGCCCCATTTCTAGGATTTGGCTTCTGTACTGTTTAGGTACTAGGAGCTGGTTGTAACCTTGGTCAGGCTTGCCCGTTCTCCGATAAAGTACGCCATCCTCAGAAAAAATGTCCCCGTGCTGTTTGGGTTCCTTAGCCATGGGCAGTTTCCTAAAGCAGGGTGCCAAAGTAGGGTCCTTGTATTGCGCTTCTTTAAGTTCCATGGGTAACAAATTAGGCGCAGGCTCCCGTTCCTTCTTGGTTTGCCCTCTTGTAGTTACTGCTGCCACAATCGGCTCTTCCGGTTTCCCAATACACACGTATCTATCGCCAAGTATGACTGGGTAGATGGGATCATCCATAACAGCCGCTTTGATCACGCCTCTGACAAAGTCAGAGTGTATCTCCACCAATGCGATGGGAAGCGCTGTAGGTGCATCACTCTTACGAACTCCACAAAGTTGGACGGTCTCTGCTGTCTCTTGACCGGGTTTGACCAGGTTCCTGGCAACAATGCTATCATAAGAAAGCCCCGTGTCAAATAAGCAAGAAGATTGATAACCGTTCAAAGTAACAGTACCTCGCGTTGAGGGTCTATCCCCAACAGGTTGGGAATCACTGTCAATAATTCCGCCTTGCGAGACTGTTAGTAAGCATCCGATGCGTTTAGGCTCGGTGTGCTCACTCTGATCATATGTCCCGTGCTCAGGGGTTTTCCCTTTGCCACCTTGTCCTTTCTGGCTGCGCTGCCATGTAGGGCGGTCGGGTTGATCAGACTGTTTGGGGTGGTTGGGGTACTTGTTCTTGTAGAACTTGGATTTTTCAGGAGGGGGGTTTTGAGGTCCAGTTTCTCTGTGGTTATTTTGGTTAGAAGCCTGAGAAGATTGCTCTAGGTTATGTTTTCGAAAATGCTCCTCTGTCGGTTTCCGTTTAGTGGCCGGTAGTTCAGCCAGCGCATTGTGATAACGCTCAGACTTTTCCAAAATGTCTTCAAGTTTTTCTGCCCCCTGCTCAGCTAGAAATCTCCGGGTATCAGCAGACAAAGTGTTCTTTATTTGTTCCGTTAAAACAAATTCCTCAAGACCTTCATAGGTAGAGGGGAGCTGCGAGAGCTCTAGGCACTTTGTCAGATAACCCTTCAAACGAGACGAGAACTGCTGAAAAGTTTCAGAATTCTCTTTCCGGCTGTTGCGAAACAGTTGCAAAAATTTGCGAGCGTTCATTTCAAAGCGCTCCAGTAACGCTTTCTTCAACAGATCATAGTTGTCTTGTTGGCTGCTTTCCAGTTTGGCGTAAACATCATATGCACTGCTTTTCAGCGCCTGAGAAAGCTTCATGTTCCATCGCGACCTCTCTAAACCGTACAGAGTTGCAATTTTCTCAAATTTTTCTAGCCAAGTGTCAATCTTCTCATTTGGACAAGGGAAAGATTCTAGCGGAAAAGACATAGCAGTGAGATGAGTAGATTGAGTATTAGAAGGATCAGTTAAGGAGGAATGCGGAGAAGACTCTCCATTGCTGGAGGTAGAGGCAGCACCACGACTTTGGAATTCTAGTGTTTTAAGAGCCAACTAGGATCAAACCCGGGCGACGGCATTTGAGGATTTTTCGTCGACCGGGATTTGGACTGGATTAACTCGAGACCTGGCGAGGACATTTGAAGGAGTGTCGTCGACCAGGGACTGGCGGCTCCTGAGCCGACCCAGCTGCAATGGGTACCTCCGAAATCGGAGAGTATTTGCCTGAATGGCGAGGGACACCTGTCTCTGTACAAGAAATAAAGGGATACTCACGTAAAATCAATGTCAGGTTAGACATAAAATAATAACCTGAGATTTCGCCTCGAGTATTAGCGGGCGTACGAAAAAAAAAAAAAAAAGAGCTAACTCATGCTGTCTCTGTTTCTCTTTTTCCTCAAGCTGTCTCTCCTTCTCTCTTTCCTCATGCTGCATCCTGCAAATTTCCATTTCCTCGTCCATCTTCTTCTGCTGTAATAGACGGTCTGCTTCTTCTTTCCTCTCCGCTGCTTTTTCCTTCTGCTCCGCATCATATCTCTCCAGTTCGTCCCTGACGAAAGCTTTCGCTTCGTCGCCGTCCAGTCCCTCTTGTCTCGCTTCCTCTCTGAGGAGTTGTCTCAGTTTCGCCCTTTCTGCCATATTAAATCAGTGGCTGAGACGTAGACGAGAAAACGATAAGAATAAGGGTACACTGGTTCCTACCACTTACGAGAAAAAAATTACCAAAAAATCAAAAGATGATATATTTAACCCTGGGATACCTCCTCCAAAAATAAAAATCTAACTATCGCTGCTATTAATCGGCAATAAAGCACCTAATGCAAAACGCGACTACGCCAACTAAATGGTAGTTAAGATTACTTCTGAAAAATAAGTTGCTACAGTGGAAACAAAATAATTATAGAGAAAAATAATCCCTTAATTTTAATCCACTATCAAGTTTACCCCTGAAGACAGTTCGGGTGAGGGAGGCAATTAATCTGGACGGATAGTCCGAAACGCACTCCTTAGCTTTGCTCAAACACCTACCTGCTTCAGAACCCTTGTGAATGTTATACACTCACAAAACTTTACCAGCGTTTAGTATTACAAATCAACAATAACATATATTCCGACAAAATCCACCTGTAACTCAAATGTATATTATTCAAAATGCTGTGGAAAAAAAAACTTATCAGTTTGTGTGGTCAGCACGCCCGTAAACAGATCGTTAGTCTAGGGGATAAATTATTTAAAATAAAACTCACAAGACAATCACACTCTTACTCTATTACAGAATAAAGAATCTTAAATACATAATCCAGATAGACGAGTCCACATTTGTCGTACTCGTCTTCCTATTCTAAGTTCAAAAATCCGTCGGACGAGAACCCATTTGTCGTATCGCCTTAGGATTTTGGGTTCAATTCCCGGTAACGAGCGACCATTTGTCGTAGATTTTTCGATAGGAGAATTAAGACTTGGGTTGGTCCCTTCTGAATAGCTTGGAATGAGTGAGAGTCCCAGTGTGAGTTAGTAAAGGAAATAGATTCCACGAGTGAGATGATAGAATAGTGTTAGAGGCTGTCTCTGAGATGCGAGAAAATCTTCTCTCTCTCTCTCTCACCTATCTTCTACGACAGATTTTAAGCAGTCAGAGAGTCTACCACATATACCTATTACATATATTTCTATCTACTCACGGGCACGCACATACACGTGACGACAGTTAAACACACAGACGTGGGAAATCTATAACCATGAATATATATATATATTTTAGAACGAGCTGACCAACGCACTGATTGAGTTCAAGAGAGATTTTTATTATTATCATCTAAAAAAAATCTTCTCACAACACCAAAAATTACATCAAGGAAAAACATATACAAATAGTCATAACAATTCAAGAAAATACTACAAGGATGTTAGCCCGTTAGATCTTACTCTAGGTTTAGCCCACAGCCCCGTTAAGAGAACAGATGATGGCCCAAAGATACGTAGGGTTGAGTCTAAGAGGTTTCCTGCTTTCTCGTAAATGTATGAACAGAGTTGGATAAATCTGATTTAGCCTAAGAAAACAGAAACTCTAGCATCTTGTAACAAATTCTGCAGATTTAAAAAAAAAAGTTAAGACAGCAAATGGGTGACAATAATACACCGGTAAAATAACACTCTGACCTGTGTACTCTCATTCATTCAGCCATGGCTTTTCTCTCACATATATACTTACAACTTTGCTCGCTGCCTCTGGGAACATAATAATTCTAGGACCTTCACACAGACCCGAAAATGCAGTCATCGACCAAGAAATCCCCAGTTCCAAAAGACGTACTGAACTCTCTGTCTCAGGGAACGATTTCCTTGGGTGTTCTTATTTTTCCGAATGTCTGATTAAGTCGCATAAAATTTGTCCAGGCACGAAAGTTAGCAGAGCACAATGTCATTAGCTTTGGATTCTAGAATTAAGGAATGTCAGATCGGTGTCTACTTCCAGGAAGGTACTATATTTGGTCACCACAATACTAGTCACAATATCTGTCGGAAAGTTAATGTTATTTCTTGTAATATTCACGCCGCCAGGCAGAAAATTTACGTAGAGTTTATGAAAGAAATTAAGATTTGGCGCAAAGGCCCCGTATTGATCATTACAGTCTTTGAAACCCTTTAGTGGGATATAGTATTTCTGTCTAACTCTGTTGGCATGTGCACTGTCAGACCAGTGTTACTTGAGAAACCCACGTGGTTCAAAATAAGGACTGTCTATTTCTCCACAAATATGAAACTCTTATTAAACGCCGGTAAAGTTCGGGTCACCCCAGTATTTCACTGTGTAAAAGGAAAAGCACATATAATCATTTACATATTATGTACTCAATATAACTTACATTTTAAATAGCAAGCCGACCGCTTGACTTATAATTTAAAACTTCCCGAGAAATAAGTTATATAAAAAAAAATCGACCATCATGAATTAGGAATATCATGCTTATTCCGTCAATATTCACTGATGTCGCATCTAGCATTTATAAGTTAGTTTTAAAATAGATTCTCTCGTCTGATTATTTAGAAGTTAAATTAAATTTCTTTATTAGCCGACTGAATTTAAGCAAGAAATATAATTTCTGTTTTCCACTGTAACTCGTCACTATAAATAATACAGACTAGATAAATTAAGCACTCTGCACAAAATCTAACTAGTGAAATAAAATCGGCAATTTAACACTTAATCACTTCACAAAATACTGGATAATAATATATTTACCTCAAACACAGCACTACAGGATATCGCACAATTAAGAATTATACGCTTATATTTATGGAAGTCTAGAAGTTCGACAAATTGTCGCAACAAACTAAGAAACTTCGCTTATACAGCTCTACTCTTCGCGAACCACCTGTCTACTGCGAATATTGAGAAAGAATGAAAATAAAGTTTCAAACTAGGTTTAATATCTGAAACAGACAAAGGAGGAACTATTTCCCCAACCCTGATCTCTCCCCTTCTCATAACACCTACGTTTCACTTAGAAGCATGTCGTAACTGTCACCGGTGCGATTTCGCACCTTCGTTAACAAACTGACCGGGAAAAGCGCGTGTCAGTTGCAAATCTCAGACAACCGTCTGCAGTGCATGGGCGATTTTCACACTTCGCCGGAGCTATTTCGACGAAACTCTGAACTGACACTTATACTACTTCGCACCTCACGCTGACCGGTGAAAAATGCAGACGGATGTCGGCTCTCTCCTAGCATTCTCACGCGTTTACGTCGAGAATCTAACTCAGGAGTGACGTGTCATCTGAAGGTGCAGACCCAAGTCGGCTCGATGTCTGAGATAGCCGCAACTTAATTGCCCTTCTCGTCTGACTGACATCTAAGTAATAGAATTACGTATCCCAGTATGAGAAAAAAACACAAGGTAAAGTTTGAGAATACTGAAGGAAATATTTTTCGCAAACAAGTGATGCGAAAAATACAGGAAAAAACAAGTAAGGAAGGATAATAAAATAAAGGATGTGGGTGAGAGAATAGGAAGAAGATGTAGGCAATTTAATGATCAAAACCTACGTGACATCTATATGTATGTTAAAACGTCAAACCCGTGCTAACAAAATAACATTTCTGGATGACCTTGCAAGACAGCCAGAAGAGACATGAACAAAGGTCCTTTGAACAAAGTAGAAATGAACTAAGCACAGTTTATAAAATAACTAAAACTATCAGTGGAAAACGAGGTGCAAACAAAATAACGTTAGTAAGAGACAAGCAAGAAAATCTCATCACCACAGCACAGGGGCAAGAAACAAGATGGGCACTTCACGGAATAAGGAACCACCAGAGACTCAGCTGAATGTTCCTGAGGGTGAAAGTGACTTAGACGTAAATACAGACATTCCACGAAAAGAAGAAATCATCACAGCTTTCAAAGGGTTAAAAAAAATGGAAAAGCGCCTGGTCACGACAATCTAAATGCCGAGTTATTCAATGCAGACCCTGAACCAGCAGCAGAACTATTAGAACCACTATTTGAACAAGTCTGGGAAACTGAGACAACACCAACAGAGTGGAGTAAAGGAATAATTGTCAAATTGCCCAAGAAGGGCGACCTTACAGACTGCAACATCTGGAGAGGAATTACTCTCCTCTCAGTTCCCAGCAAAATACTAAGCAGGATAATCATCCAGAGAATTTCAAAAGCAGTTGACCATAAATTGAGGAAAGAACAAGTGGGTTTTAGACAGAACAGAAGATGTGCAGATCATATATTCACCATCAGGAATATTATAGAGCAGTGCTCAGAATGGAAGAGACAGCTATACATTAACTTTGTTGATTTTGAAAAGGCTTTCGACAGCATACACAGGGACAGCCTATGAAAAATACTGAGGGCTTATGGAATTCCCAGCTGCATTGTTTCCATCATAAAAAAGCCTCTATTCTAACATTGCATGCAGTGTTGGATTGAGTAATGTAACTTTCGAAGTGAAAACATGAGTACGACAGGGATGCCCCTTATCAACAACATTATTTTTGACAGCCATAGATTGGGTGATGCGCAAAAGACAGAGGGCAGTCCAAGAGGAATTAGATGGACAACGTTTTCTACACTGGAAGACCTGGAATATGCAGATGACATTGCACTACTCGCTCATTCACATCAACACATCCAAGAAGAAACCGATAGACTGAATAAGTGTGGCCAGCAGGTTGACCTGAACATCAATCTGAAGAAGACAGAGGTCATGACACTAAATGTGGGCAATCCTGAGCCAATAACAGTAAGGAACCATCAGTTAGAACAGACAGACACATTTACTTACCTAGGATGCATAGTAACACCTGACGGCGGAACAAGCAAGGACATTAACAACAGAATGAATAAAGGGAGAACAGCCTTTGCTAGTCTCAACAACATTTGGAAGTCTTCCCAGTACAGCACAAACACAACATTAAGACTGTATGAGAGCTGTGTACTTTCTGTGCTTCTCTATGGTGCGGAATGCTGGAGAGTAACAGGGAAGGAAATGTCGAAACTGTCCTCCTTCCACACAATCTGCCTAAGGAAAGTTCTCCGAATCTATTGGCCAAACACCATCAGTAACCAAGAACTACTTATTCGGAGTAACCAGGAGGACAATGCACACATCATAGCTGGCAGACGCTGGAGTAGGGTTGGCCACGTCCTCAGAAGGGACCCTGGTACTATCACAAGAACAGCTATGTTGTGGACCCCCAAGGGAAAGCGAAGGAGCGGACGACCAAAAACAACTTGACGGAGAACTGTGGAGGCCGAGATGCAAAGAATGAACCAGAGTTGGGGCACTGTACGAAGGATGGCCGCCGACGGAACAAAGTGGAATCAATTTGTTGCTGCAATACAAGACGCCACCAGGCATAATGGCCGCTGACTGCTTTGACAGTTGGTGGTTATGGATCAAAGAAGAAGAAGTATGTTTCTTGATATCTTTGGGTATTTGATGTTGTAATAAGTTTAGTGATAAATAAACAACAAAGAATTTAACTTTGCGTGTAGGTCAGACCCTACCCATTTACCTTAGTTTTTTTTCACGTGTGTGTGTGTGTCTTGTTGTCACATAGTGTTGTGTGTGTGCAGAGTAACCTGTCTTACTATAGATAGTGAGGCAAAGACTGTCTTGAGAAACAAAGCTCAGTCGTGCGGATAAGCTGGAGAGGAGAAACCTACTCACTCCAGAGACATATCTTTCCCTCAACCTACCACCAGTAAACCTAATTTCTATACCTTCTCGTGTATCAGTCAACAGTCACTCTCTACTTAGACGGGCCAAATAAAAGAAAATTACCTAACGTACGACAAGCCTCATGTTGTCATGTGCAGATAGCATAACTGGGACATAGGTAGAGCGGTATACAGCCATCTTCGTTTTCTTACCAACCTCTCTCTTGCCGAGGAATCCTCGATTTATAGCCTGAAAAAGTCTCCCAGCTGCTGCTTTTCGAGTTGCCAACTCTTCTTTGATGCCTCCCTTTCGGTCTATAATAGCTCCGAGGTATTTAAAGTGGTCGACCTGCTCCAGGACCTGTTCTCCCAGCTTAATCTGATGTCTTCTTTTTTCTCGTGATATCACCATGGGTTTTGTTTTAGAGCTGCTTATGACCATCCCTCTCTTCTCCAGCTCTTCCTTTCAGACTTGCAGGTTGGATTGGAGATGTGCCTCTGATTTTCCAATCAGGGCAACATCATTAGCAAATGCCAGCTCTGAAATACAGACCTGTGTCATCTTCCAGTACCCCATTGAATACTTTCTTGTTCTCTCCTTACATGACTTGATAACATCGTCCATGAGGAGTATGAAAAGATAAGGTGACAGGATATCACCTTGTCTTACACCAGTGGTGGTCCTGAACTCTTCTGACTTATGGTTTGCTGTCCTCACATAATTCCTGCAAGACTTGTAGAAGCTCTGTATAGCATGAATCAGAGGTGCTGGAATGTTCTTCCTTGCCAAACAGTCCCAAAGTTTGCTCCAAGGGACCCTGTGAAATGTCTTTTCCAGATCTATGAAACAGAGATGGATCTCACTCTTATACTCAAGGGCCTTTTCACTCAGCTGTCTGAGTATGAAGATTAGGTAAACTCTGATGGCAAACCTCCGCTGCCTCCAAGGAATGTACTTTTACGGGAAAGGCTTTGGGAGTAAACTCTGAGGATAAATCAGGAGTCCCTAACACAGTCTAATTTTTATTCGACATCATTCTGACAACTCCTGCGACGTCGCTGGTACCAAACTGTATCGGCTACTGCCGTTCTTGGACCTACCGGCTGCGTGGAGAAGGGGAACATACTGCATGAGCAACAGCTTGTTCTCCATTATAACTGTGCCAGAGTTTGCGCCCAGGAAAAGTCACTCCAGCTTCACTGTATGATGTCGGCAAGCGAAGATGCTCCCTACGGCGTCCCATCAGATTATGCGAAGAGAGGCTCTTGCAATAAATCTACTTAGGTCAGTTATGACAAGGAGGCTACTATTTTATCAGGACTTTACATAAACTGGCACAAACAAAATGCAGAGTGAAACAGGCAGCTAGAAGAAGATGGACAGAGGGGAGGGCGGGACATTAACAGAAGTAAAAGATGACTATTTGTGGGGCCTCAGTTATTGAGCTAGAATAATACGATTATTCTGAGCGTTAAAACATAAATAAAACTTTAACGCTATTAACTGCAGAAGAGTAAAATGTTGCATAATTCTTTACATAAAATTATTGGCCCTATGACTAATCTGCGCCTTTCCACAATTTTAGGCAACCACAATAATGATGCTCAAGCCGTTTTTGTTGACCGTGACAAAGTCTGAGATGTTTACAATCATTACATCCTGCTCGACGTCTCTAGGAGGAGCATACGTAGCAGTATTAGCTTCCATGGGAGTAAGTGGCAACTGACATAAGTCTCAACCCAACACTTTTTCTTTTATGCTAGTTTCAGATAAAAGCTTAGAAATAAGAATCTTCAATTATAATGTAAAGAAAGTCCTGTTGTATGGCTCTGAAGAAAAAAAAATAGATAACTACAGAAAATGACAGACCAGGAAGTGACAAAGTTTTTATAAATGCGCAGAACAGACGGATTGAAACGGCACGGTCAAGGTCACCAATGTTGAACTGATAAGAAGAACCAAACAAGTGCTAGTTTAACAAGAAACGAGAAGAAGACTGGAGATGGAAAGTACATACACTAAGGAAATATGTTGATGGCATTACCATGTAGTCTTTGTTCTAGAATATCCAATGTAAGACAAGCAGAAGTAAATCACAAAGTACATGGACAAGAGACATGGACAAGAGACATGGACAAGAGACATGGACAAGAGACATAGACAAGAGACATGGACAAGAGACATGGACATAGAAAGCAAAAGTATGAGGGAGACATGAAAAAAAAAAACAACCTTGAGCTGATGGCATGTGACAGGAGGACTTAGCACACGCTTGTTGGATTTCTATGCTCCTTGGGCAGTTAAAGGGTAATGGTTATGATATTGTGCATTGGAAGCCGCGCTGGTGTAATGGTTACCACCACTGCGCTGGCGATCGGGTGATCCAGGTTCGAGCCCTAGCGAGTACATTTGAAGAAGTGTCGTCGACAGGGACTTGGACTGGATTAATTCGAGCTCTGGCGAAGACATTTGAAGCAGTGTCGTCGACCAGGGACTGGAATAACCTGAACGGCTCCTGGGCCGACCCAGCTCTAATGGGTACATCCGAAATCGGTGAGTATCTGCCTGAATGGCGAGAGGACGCCTGTCATTGTACATGGAAAAAAGGGATACTCACGTAAAAGCAGACAGGTTAGACATATACCTGTCACAAAAAGTAGGGGATATTTTAAGATGGTATGTATTATTTTACAAAAGAGTGGATTTCGTATTTTAATGGTTTTATGGACATATCGAGCACGCTGTTCTCCACTCTCACGTGCAATATCATGTTGACCTGGTGACTCGTGATGAGTAAGCCAATCCCAAGAACAGAGGTGGGGCCCATCCGTAAAGTTCACGCATTATTCTTTTTCACAAAAATGCGTGTATCTCGGGTTTGATGAACACTACTCACCATGGAAAGGCATAAAAAGACTCTGCAACAGATAAAATTTCTTTTCTTTGTAATGGAACGTTTGACAGAACAGCAGAGATGGATAGGCATAGGCATGTTGCAAACCGGAAGTCGGCAAGTGGATGTTGCTCGGAACCTCAATGTTTCACAGTCAGTTGTCAGCAGACTGTTGAACAGGTATAAAAATTTCCGCACAGTGGCTGATCTGCCTTGGACTGGCCGCGCAAGAGTCACTACACGCCGGCAAGATCAACTTCTTGTTACTCAGGCCCTCAGAACTCGGACTCTAAATGCTACTCAACTTCAGCAACACCTTCAACAGACTACTGGGATCCGGATCTCAACTCAGACAGTACGAAACCGTTTGCACCAAGTGCAACTGGCCATACGCAGACTGTTTGTAGCTTTGCCCATGTCACCACAACACAGGCCAGCAAGAATGGATTGGTGCCAACGTCATCATCGGTGGACCAATCAATAGTGGGCATCAGTGATGTTTTCTGATGCGTCCCGTTTCGTTTTGGATTTTCATGATCGTCGAATACGTGTCTGGTGACTGCGAGGTGAGCGTTATCAGCCTCCTGCAACTGTTGCACACAACCGTTATGGAGGTGGCAGTGTAATGGTGTGGACAGGCATCTGTATGAATGCCAGGACCGACCTTCACATATGCCAGGTCAATATCACAGGGCTCTACTACCGTGACAACATCATCGAGCCTATCGTTGTGCCATTTGCTCAACGGCACGGACCAGATTTCATCTTCCAGGATGACAATGCACGTCCTCACCGTGCTCGCGTCGTCCAAGATCACCTTCAGATGCAGCATATCCGAAGGTTACCGTGGCCGCCGATGTCCCCCGACCTGTCTCCTATTGAGCATTTGTGGGAACTCCTGAATAGACGCGTCCAACAAAGTCCAGCCGCTCCACAGACTCTTCAGCACATAGCCCAGGCACTTCAGCAGGAGTGGCAGAGAATTCCTCAAGACAACATCAGAAGGCTTATTTGCAGTATGGGACGTCGTTGCAATGCATGTTTAGCGGCAAACGGGGGCCCTACACGTTTTTAGAAATATTGGAATATTTTTGTGAAAATGAAGTACCTACCCCGCCTTGGTTGCCAGTGTGACTAAAATCATGTGAGTAAAGCCATAACACTTCTTATACCGCAAATGTCTTGTTATGATGCTCAAGTTTACTTGTAAGAAGGAATAAATGAACTAATTTGAAATATATTGTCTTTGGATAACTTTTAAATTCAATATCGCCTACTTTTTGTGACACGTATATAAACAGGAGATTTCGCCTCGAGTAATAGCGGGCGTACGATAAAAAATGATATTGTGCAAACATGTTGTAGTATTTGAGATGATTATGCCAGTAATTATGGTATTATAATTTACATTAGTGACATTTTGGTGTCCCGTAACATATGAATATATCTCCTTCACACAGCATGTACTACTTTACGGAAAGCATAACATAAAACGGCATTATAAAATGCATGCAAATTCCTGGATTCCATGATGAACAGTAACCGGTGTGTTATCGGGGTCAGAAATGGAAGCAAAGAATTGTAAAAATTAAACATATCACGCATGTCGTAACAAGCGTTTAAGGGTGGTTGGACATGGGACTGGCTAGCTGTTGCCGTCATTTTTGACGGTGGAAAAAAACTCCAACCTAATGTATGTTTGGTTTAATGTGATCAAAGAGAGATAAATGTTTATTATCTTTCTGTGACAGGTTTGACTGGTGATTATCTTCTCCTGTCTTATGTTGTCCTGTCTCAGGCAATGTCTTATAGTTGACATGTCTTAAGTCTATTTATAGGATCATATACGGAGTATCTTTATCACCCGTTTGGGCGGAAACGCCTGGTTTTGGTTTGCCTCGATCTGGTCCATGCTCTTTGGGCATGCGCGGGTCTTGGCGGCAAAAGCCGGGAGACTGATTCAGAGAGAGTGTACCTGAGGATTAGAACGGATGTACCGATCCGTAGATTTCTCTCTGCCAAGTTTTCGATAGGGATTGGAAATTCTGGGAATGACTGTTTTTTTCATTCTTCCGTCCCTGAGTGTTTCTTTATGCCAGTATTGGCTGTGTTGTGTTACCTTAGAGTGTAAGGATTCTCTGAGAAGGTAACTGAAACATTATTCGATCTTTTCGTCTCGTTTAGATCTTACAGGTACATTTATCGCTGATGGCGACATAGTGAGCGAAGCTCACAAGGAGTTATTATACTGTACCCCAGTATGGCTTCATATTTGAAAGACTAGGTCTAAGTTGACCTGTTACACACATAAGCCTAGGAATCATCTTTATGGATCCGCAATGCAGGCGGAATTTGGTTTGGCAGAATATATATATTTAATCTCAGAGTGACCTGATTATCGAGGCCCGCGACCTGCGGCCTGAATTCGTTGTCATCATATTCGTCCGTGTTTACGGCCAATCTTCTTCACCAGAATGAAGTATCTGGCATGTGAGGCCAGTCTGAAGTCTTTTGCTAATTGTAGGACAATGGCATTGACTTTGTTTGAAATAACTGATATCGCCCGTACTAAGCAATATATTTGCTAGGGCTTACCTGACGGGGCTCAGTCAGGGATTAGAGCTATTGCATAAACAGTAAACATTGGTCAAGACGTTGGTACATGTCTTGGATCTGTGATGCCTGAAGCTGACCTTTGTAACTACACACATTATGTACTCGATCTTATACTATTGACTGTTTCGTCCATCATCATCGTATTATCGTACGTCATGAATAAATATTGTAAACATGTGAAGACGTCCAAGAGCCTATACGGCCTTCGTGTTATCAGCACTGTTATTTACTCACCTACACAATCAACCACATTGTAATACAAGTACTACATGTCTGAATCTACATGAATACTGACATGATGTATGTGTCTACTATACCCTGGCGGCACCTCACGCTAGTGACCTAATTCCTCGCTTCAACTTGGTACTGTCCAGGACAACACGACACGCTCAAAGTACTAACATTCATAACACACCAAACAGTACGTTACATCTGGCATTTACACTGAACAACCATTTACCTCCAAGACAAAACAGACTTTTACACTAGCCCATCCTGTAAACATTTTAAACCACGAAAATAACTTGAACAAAAAATATGGACAAGTAAACCAAAGGTGAAGACAGGAGTACGACAGGGATGCCCCTTATCAACCACTCTATTTTTAACAGTCATAGACTGGGTGATGCGCCAGACAACAGAGGGCAGTCCAAGAGGAATAAGATGGACTACATTTTCTACATTAGAAGATCTGGAATATGCAGATGACATTGCACTACTAGCAAATTCACATCAACACATCCAGGAAAAAACGGATAGACTAAGTAAGTTTAACCAGCAGGTGGGCTTGAACATCAATTTAAAGAAGTCAGAGGTCATGACGCTCAATGTGAGCAACCCTGAGCCCATATCAGTAAGGAATCAGCAACTGGTACAGACAGACACCTTCACATACCTAGGATGCATAGTAACACCAAACGGCGGGGCAGGCAAAGACATCAACATCAGAATGAATAAGGCAAGAACAGCCTTTTTTAGCCTAAACAACATCTGGAAGTCCTCTCAATACAGCACAAGCACAAAATTAAGATTGTATCAGAGCTGTGTGCTTTCTGTGCTTCTCCATGGTGCGGAATGCTGGAGAGTTACAGAGAAGGAAATGTCGAAATTGTCCTCTTTTCACACAACATGCCTAAGAAAAATTCACCGAATCTTTTGGCCGAATACCATCACCAACCAAGATCTGCTTACTCGGAGCAAGCAAGAGGACATGCACACCATCATAGCTGGCAGACGCTGAAGCTGGGTTGGCCATGTCCTCAGAAGAGACCCCGATGCCATCACAAGAACAGCTATGCTTTGGACCCCTGAAGGAAAACGAAAGAGAGGCCGACCAAAAACAACCTGGCGGAGGACTGTGGAGGCTGAGATGCAGGGAATGAACCAGAGTTGGGGCACTGTACGAAGGATGGCCACCACACCGAGCAAAGTGGAATCAATTTGTTGTTGCCCTACAAGACGCCACTAGGCGTGATGGCCGCTGACTTCTTTGACGGTCGGCGGCTAAGGATCAAAGAAGAGAAGAAGAAACCAAAGCTACCGAAAGCATTACAAGGCAGTCTTTTCTCTGGAGTCCCCAGCGTAAGAGAGACAGAGGGAGAGGAAAGAAAAGATGAAAACGAGAACTGGAGGTGGGCAGGAAGGGGACGAGGAAGATATGAAAAGACCTTGATATGATGACACGTGACAGGACGACTTTGTCAACGTTTGTTGGCCTATGTGACCGTGGGGTGTGTAGATTTTATTATAAGGCATATATGTTCATGTTTCTTGTGTGTTTGTTTATTGTATCATTCAAGTCAAGATACTGGTATACTGCCAGAGATAGTTATTCTTGATGATGTTCGTACCCAAGTTCGTTCCAAATTCCACTGTGGTGTTTAAAGTTTTGTGACAATCATTACCATACTTTATGTTCACTATTTACTGTAAAAACCTTCAACATGAGGTAGTTAAGCAAGTCCTCAGGATCCAATAAAACAAGTTTATTATCTTGTATATACAATCCACAAACAAAGTCATTTGCATGCATTCATTTACAAATCCTCATAAAAATGTGTCTTTGTCGTTATTTATAGGCTATTTTCTCCCTGTAGCCTATCCAAGTTGGGGTAAGTATTTTGACTTAGTTCCTGTTCGTTTGCTTCTTAGATTTATCTGACTCAGGAGTAAATGACAGTAGGGCCTCTACCTCTTCTTTATGATTTGTAGCTAAGTCTGACATTTATGAGCTCCGTTTCATTTTTCTTTTATACGTTCAGCTCGTTCTTCCGACATTTAGGCATTTCTGGCCTAACTAGGTTTTATTCTGAAAAATATAAAAAAATCACACGAAGCTGTAATTACAGGCAATTATGAATTAGCAACATTATAAAAACTATGTGCTTTTCAGAGTTGATATCTTGATAACTTCAAGACCAGCAGTTCTACGTCCGTACAAACTGGCTTCTGTGGATCAACTGATTTCAGATATCGAAATCTGCCATCGCAGAGTGGTGCGCGCTTTTACCACCCTTCTGGTTGGTTAGTCTAATATTTCTTTATTTATTTTATTGGGTCTTATATGCCTACCGATGGAGTGTCTCGGCTATTCCGATTTACGTCATCGGTTGCTGAGCAATTCCAGCCAAAAAATAGCGTTGAGTCGCTATTTAACCTAGTTTCGGTTTCAATCTGATACCAGCGTATCTCGAGTCTATTTCAATAAAACCTCGTAACTATTCTTCTTAATCTAAATGATAACTAATAGCACGAATAATGCTATGGTATCAGTAGTAGGCCTTCCGGTGACACCTATGCTTTTTGGCCAGTTTAAGGATGATGATGATGAGTAGGTTTTTGACAAACTTTGTCTTCGTCCAGATTTGTTTCCCATAAACCTTGTTTCTATGAGATGGTCACTAACATGGACAATCGTTGCATGTCTTTGTCCAGATCTGTTTGTCATAAACCTTGTAACTATGAGATGGTCATTAACATAGACGATCGGTGCCAGTCTTTGTCATATTATATTTAAAAAGTATATGCTTCTTACAACAAGGAGCATACGGCCTGGTATAGTCCCAGGCACCTTTTGAAAAGGCAGTGAAAAAATAGGAATTCTTCTCCGTTAGGCATGTCGTATGAGCCAACTATTATGAGGTTATGCCTGTGGCCGGCTATCTCGTCATGTAACATAAACTGCTACAGAAACCAAGTCAGTAAAAGTACATGAATGATGTCGTGCAGTCTTCCTGCTAGGGAACCGGCTTCAGTAGTGGTTCCGTGCTCGATAAGAAGCGCAAAGGGTGATGATGATGATGATGATGATGATGATACACATCACACCAACCATGCAAGTGTCGATGATATAATTAATACGCTGATACAATTCTTTTTTCAGGTGCCCTTAGGATATGTCCTGCCGTCAATGCTTATCTCAGCCCCTGCATGTTTCACTGTCTGTAAAGTCATCATTCCAGAAACTAGGGACAAGGATGACGTCACTGAGATTGAAGAGATCTTGGTCCATGAGCAAAAGTACACCGTTATGAGCAGTGGCGGTTTTAGGTTATACGAGGCCCAATGCAAGCGAGGCCTCTTTTAAATACGTTCTTCTTTGATCTTTGGCCGCTGATTGACAAAGCAGTCAATGATCATCACATCTGGTGGCGTCTTGTTTGGCAGCGATAAACTGTCTCCACGTTGCTCGGTCGGCAGCCATCTTTCGTGTGACGCCCCAAGTCTGTTTCATGCTTTCCACCTCTGCTTCCACTGTTCTCAGCCAGTTTGTTTTTGGCCGGTTTCTCTTTCGCTTTCCTTCTGGAGTCCATAGCATGGCAGTTCTGGTGATGTTGTCAGGGTCTCTTCTGGTGACGTTGTCAGGGTCTCTTCTGGTGATGTTGTCAGTGTATCTTCTGGTGATGTTGTCAGGGTCTCTTCTGGTGATGTTGTCAGTGTCTCTTCTGGTGATGTTGTCAGGGTCTCTTCTGGTGATGGTGGCAGGGTCTCTTCTGGTGATGGTATCAGGGTCTCTTCTGGTGATGTTGTCAGGGTCTCTTCTGGTGATGGTGTCAGTGTCTCTTCTGCTGATGTTGTCAGGGTCTCTTCTGGTGATGTTGTCAGGGTCTCTTTTGAGGATGTGGCCAACCCAATGCTAGAGACTACCCGCTATGATGGTGCGCATATCTTCTTTGTGGCTCCTAGCCAATAGTTCGTAATTAGTGATAGTGTTCGGCCAGAAAATTCGAAGAATTTCCCATAGACAGAGGAAAGAGGATAGTTTGAACATTTGCTTTTCTGTTTTTCTGCAGCATTCAATATCGTACAGAAGTACATAAATTACGCAACTCTTGTACATTTTTAATTTAATGTTGGACTGTAATGCGAAGATTTTCATATGTTGTTTTTAATATTCTCACACCTAAGGGTCTTTTATATTTGGACATGCGCCCTAATATAACCGACTAGGTTGAACAGGACGCGCCTCGCCAAAACGAGGCAAAACTTTATTTAAAAAAAGAAAAATGTTGTTTAGATTGGTAAAGGTTAATTTAGCTTTATTCGTGCGGGTTCGGCGTGGCTCAGATGTTTAGCGTCCATCACTAATTCTAAAGCTGCCGGGTTCGCTCCCAGCACAGGGAATACAATTTCTTGAAATATATTTTCAGAACTAGGGGTTCCTAATGATGTCAGTTAAAAGATTAGGAAACCTACCCTCCACAAAAATATTTATAAAATGTGTGATTCCTGTATACACACTGATATCCTCGCTGGCGATATGGAGTTTGTGCACGGTGCTGAGATTTCCTGTGTGATCTAAAGGAGGAGATCGGAGTACTAACGGAGTTGTCAGTGTGCAATAAAGATGGTCCTTCAAACCAAACCAAACCAAACAAACTGAAACCAAACAAACCCAACCCAAACCATACCAAACCAACCCAAACCAAACCATACTAAACCAAACCAACCCAAATCAAACCAAACCAAACCAACCCAACCCAAACCAACCAAACCAAACCAACCCAAACCAACCCAAACCAAACCAACCCAGACCAAACCAACCCAAACCAAATGTCGTGGTTGAGTTAGAGTGTAGAGTATTTGTCGAGTTGGACAATAGTAGTGAAATCAACAAGGGATAGTGGACTGACAGAGTTATAGATTACACATAGATAAAGTGTAATAGGAGATGGACTTGAGACAAACCTGGAGAAGATTTATTAAAGTTATCACTCTCTCCAAGCCCTCAACTCACTTATACTGTCTAAGCACCTCCTGCTCTTACTCTTTTCTCTTAATCATACACAGAGAGTATAGCAAAGAGCTGAAAAATGTAAATTATGGATGGAAGGGTCGTGAACAGCGCATTAATAAATGTGTAAACTTTATTAAATGAAGAAGCATGTATGAAAATAATGCATTTCATCACAACAACATAAAATTACATCAATAATCTCAATAATCATCAATAATCATCAATAACCACAAATATGGAAATACACACCCACAAACACACACACCACCAGTCATAAAACTGTAGAACACAGAGAAATGAATAAACTGAGTGTCAGTCCGTCCGCTTTCGTGGGACCAAATGTGCCAGCTCCAGAAAGTGTCTTTACGTAAATATATACTCCATGGGGGATGGAATTGACCTGTAAAACTCTCCTGTAGGTGCTATCATTGGTGACCCCTAATTGCGCGAGGTGGGCTGGAAGACGCTGTTTATCTCCTGCTGACAAAATAAACAAACTGAGCCACAGCCTGTCCGCTTTCGTGGGACCAAATGTGCCAGCTCCAGAAAGTGTCGTTACGTAAATATATACTCCATGGGTGATGGAATTGACCTGTAAAGCTTTCATGTAGGTGCTAACTTTGGTGACCTCTAATTGCGTGAGGGGGGCTGGAACTCTGTCTATCTTTGGCTGGCCGCTCCTAAGTGCGAGGTTTTACATAACTCAGGATTACACCAGACGAAGCTATTTGGGGACAAAGCGTCCCAGGCGCTCTTATCCGGCGCTATTGCTTGCTTGGCATTAAATCCAGTTTGGGCTTGCTTGACTGTGGCTTTACTGAGTGCCCCGTTTAGGCACACAAAGGCTGGTGATTGAAATTCTACTATAGACATGCTGGGCTGATTGATATGCTGGAAGCCGCATTGCTCTGACTGGTAATCCAATAGGCGAGTAGGAAACCACTACTGCAATAGATGATTTCAGATTTAGCGTTGGCTCGTTGCACACTGCGTGAGCTTAACTTGGCGTTGACAAAGGGTTTTGGTTCAGGTATTTGGGGTTGACAGCTCGTGAATGCTAGGTGTTACTCAGAAACCCTCTAGAACGAAGAGAATGAGACGTTCTTCGCCTGACTGGAATCTTGCTCTAGCGATTCGGTATCCCTGAAACTGAGACCCAAAAGAGACACCCTTTACATTAAGCAACAACAAAATCACACTAATGTTATATAACAAAGTTATGCTCCGCTTCTTCCCCTCTATCAATTATCAGCATGTGCCCGCATAGGCTTAATATATTTTGTACACCCAGGTACCTGTCAGTAAATGTTCTGACAGCAAAAACTACTCCTCTTCTTCCAACTACACATACAGGAAACCTAACCTTGTAGTTACAGTTGAATGGATTCTATTCATCTTACAACATTAAATGAATTTACATAAACAGATTACAGCATTTGACATTACACAAATTAATCGTATGTCCCTTTGGGGAAAATTAACATTCCACAAATGAATACATAGAAAATGCAATGTTCTAGCTATAATAATACAGTTGTGACTGAATCATAGGATAAAATGTTTTCTATGGCAGGTGACTGCTTTCTGTGAAAGTTATAGACTAGTGCCTAGCTACACAAATAAGCATATCATGATTCCACCCTGCCACTAGAAGTTTCTATCAAAAAGGAATAAGCGACTATCTCCTATAATTCAGTGTTTAAGTGCCTGTATCTCACTATTCAGTTTTAAGTGAACAATCCACACCTCTGACATTATCTTACAGAAATGACAGTCAATTAGCCTATTCTTAACCAATGATAAGCATCTGTGGACTGATTCTACGCCTAGTGAGTGTCTGTTATTGTAAGTCTATCATTTAACCCATTATAAACATTCTGTTTAAGCACCACTTAACTAAGGCAGTAGACAGCGCTACATTATCACTGAACTAAATTACTAGGAGAAGTCCTCAGAAATGAATTCACGTCACATTCCTATCAGATATATAAAAAGCTAACATGAATATTTATATATTAATAAGATATGTCAACTCACCCCGAGAAAATGCCAAGAAATAGGCAAAAACATTTAGTTCTGTGTTCATGTTTGCCTTATTTCCATAAGGGTCTATCTCGGGCAGGAAACATCTACGAGTGTGTTTGACGTATTAAAATTCTCAAGTCTTATAGTTTACAAACAACGCTACCCGGGACACCTGCATAGCCTGATTCTACAGATGTATCGGCGTAATGCGTAATAAAGAGTAAGACAGAGGTTTCTCTAGAGACTACATCAAAGACAACAGACCCCGTGCGAAAGTTCCCCAGATCGGTGATGCATAATATTATGGTCAGGGGCCACAACAAATCTCTCCTGAATTGAAGATCAAACTCGTTTACCGACCTCAGAAGATTGGTCCCTGCTAACGAGCCGTTTCTTTCAGAAACCGTCTCTCGCTCGTTCAAACACTATAAGCGTAACAGAAATGTTCCTCTGGTCAAACGAACTAAGGTGCGTTGATGTAACGTTACCGTTCGCTGACCGCTGTAGGAATTTATACTGAAGGCCAGCCAGAACGTAAACAAACCTCGGGTGGGGTTTGCGAAGGTGAAGAATGAAAGAAAAGAAGAATACAAATGACGAGGAAACCAGGACATTAAAAAAGTAATAACATATGGAACGGAATGGTAAAATAAATTATCAGTCACTGTGACACCAAACCAACCCAAACCAAACCAACCCATACCAAACCAACCCAAACCAAACCAACCCAAACCATACCAACCCAAACCAAACCAACCCAAACCAAACCAACTCAAACCAAACCAACCCAAACCAACCCAAACCAACCCAAACCAAACCAACCCAAACCAAACCAACCCAAACCAAACCAACCCAAACCAAACCAAACCAAACCAAACCAATCATTCAGTTGCTGATGTCTGTGCTTGTTCCGCCATCCGGTGTTCTATGCTTCGTTAGCATGTGTTCGTATTTTCTAGTTCTTGGTACCTTATTTTTATGGACGCATTTCTTACATTGAGCGTCATGACTTCTATCTTATTAAGATTAATGTTATTTAAAATAGATTAATACATTGTACAGCTTATCTCACGATACTTAATATAGTATAAGGACTAGCATCCTAGTTAGCATTTTGTCTCCAAAATTTGACAAACTGCGCTAGTCTTGAGGTAAAAAGCTTACAGAAAACAGTTGTCAATAAGACAGTTTGCCCGTGTTCTTAACTTCGCCAGATGCCTACCTTGAAAATGGAGACAGCTATCTTCGGGTAGAAAAACATTTCGTAATAAAGTGATAATGCTTGAATTTCTGTGAATTTTATTATTGTATTTTGTTGAATTTCTAAACTAAAATTATTCCTTAGTTGTATCGACCACCTGATATTTGTGCGCGAGGCCCTAAAATTGCGAGGCTGTAAGCAAAGGCCAAGGTTCTGTATACCTAAAACTGCCACTGGTTAGTAAAAATTAATGTTGAATGATATTAAAGCTTTTATCATTTACAAAATCGTTACCACAGTAACACAGTTTTAATCACATGATTTCGTTTAGCACAGTGTTAATCACATGATTTCCTATAACACAGTGTTAATCACATGATTTCCTATAACACAGTGTTAATAACATGATTTCCTATAACAGTGTTAATCACATGATTTCCTATAACACAGTGTTAATCACATGATTTCCTATAGCACAGTGTTAATCACATTATCTTCTATAACACTATCTATGTGGTGGGGAGCTGAAGTTTACAATCTTGAGCCAAGTTTGTCTCATTGGTTTATGTGAGCGTGTGTTGTAGGATTTCTGCGTGTTTGTCTATCCATCTGTCTTTTGGTTGTCCCCATGCCCTGAAACCAGATCTTGTTCTGTTGTAGACTCTTAATGGTAACTTATCGTGTTCCATTCTCACGTGATGGCCAGACCACTTAATTCTATGTCTCTTTATATACATTATGCTAGATGTAGTTCCTACAATTGTTTTTTTCTTAATGTTATTATTTCTCATTCTGTCTCTCTTGGCAGCATTAGTTGTTTTTCTTAAGCATCTTATTTCACAAGATGTGATTTTCCTCTGCTGTGGTCAGGGACGATATTTGACACTGACAACAACTCGGTAAGAATATACTTCACATGTGACTGGACTTAATATTAAGGGAGTTTTTTCCTCTTATTTTTATAGTTTCATGTTCTCTACTTAATTCTCATTTTCTTTCCCTCGTGTCTCTTGTTTGTCCCTGACGAAGGCCTTGTGGCCGCAACATAGGTTTTTCTTGTCCTTCTCCTTGTAAGACGTATTACTATTTGTGTGTGTGTGTGTGTTTTTTTTTTTTTTCAACTACTATTAATCAGCTGTAGTTCAGTTTCCATAGTGATGTTAGATGTTTGAGTAGTGGTGACAGTTGGTAAGTCACTGTATTCGCCTTTTGACATCATGTTTCAATTTTTCTTTTAAGTTTTCTATGCTCGGTAAAAATTCTTCCTACGTATTTGAACTCAGGAACCTGTTTAAGCCTGATGTTGTTGTCATGTATGTTAAGTGGGTGCGGTGATCTGCTGATCTTCACACTTTCTTTCTTTATGTGTTGCTCTTCATATTGTATCTTTCACATGTTGAATTAGTAATATTTGTTTGATTTTGCAATTTTCTTTCATCTTCACATTAGACTTTAGTCATCTGCAAAAAAAGTACCAGTTCAGTGGGTTGTAGTCTTTACTTTCTGGTTTTACTTTATCTTCTGGGTGGGGTACTGGATTTACTTCTAGTGCTATATTATCCATATAAATGTTGAACTGTAGTGATTATAGCACACAGCCCTAACGAACTCCTATGTTTATATCAAATGATTCAGTGATTCCATCAGTTGTGCTTACTGAACATTTGCATGTGTGGTACAGAGCACTCATGTTATATAATAGCTGCGCTTGCATTCCAATTTTGCTAATGACCACATTTTATTCCTATCGGTTGAATGAGAGGTCTTTTCCTGGTCTATAAACTTTATGTTTAGATCACTGTCATGATCGATTGTTCTTTCACTTAACTGTCTTTGAGGTGAATAAGGCAGCAGTGCGTCCCATTCCTTTACTAAATCCAAACTGGGCCCTACTCAATAGTCCTTTGACAATGGGTAAATTTACTTACAAGGGTAAAATGCAGTGGTTGTTCCTTGTGATATTTATATATTGTCTCGTGTATTTATCGATCTGCTTTACTTACTTTATAATTGTTTTCTTCTTCACGTACCAGAAGGCGATCATGCCTTTCCACAACTTCATGTCTCCAGTAATATTTATCAATTCTGTTGTTGATTTCTTTCCATGATGTTAAACTGCCATCTCTTTGTATTCCTCTTTCACTTTTTCCTACAATCGTTCACTTTGTCACGTTATATTCCATCTTCCTTCTTGTTATAACATGCCCAAAGATAGTAGACTGCTTCCTTCCACCATGAGGAATAAGATTCCGTTGTGCTTTGACCTCTTTCAGGTCTTTCCACCACACAAAGTATTTATAGAATGTGTGATTCATATATACACACACTGAGATGCTAGCCATTGTTATGGATTTTGTGCACTGTACTGAGATCCTCCTTATGTAATCTAAGGGAGGAGATAGAGTTGATCGTGTGCAATGAAGATTTTCTTTAAAACTAAAAACCAAACCAAACCTATTTTAGGACATCCTTTATTATTCTTTTAAGATGTATTTATTCATCATTGACACGTTTACAACTGTTTTACTTACCTTTAAAAAGGCTGAATTACGCACTGTCTAATACAAATAATTGTTTTTAAATTACTGTGACCTTTCAGGCGGTACTCGAACATTCTAGACGCTCTTCAGACTGGAACTGTTGGCGCCATAAGTGTGGTGGCTAACATTGTGGCCATTATCTTTATGTTTATGTGCATGATCACGTGGATTAACTCGACGTTAAGTTGGTTTGGAGACAGGGTCGGTGTTGACAACTTGACCATAGAGGTATGTAGAAGTAAGATGTAGGCAGAGTCGGCCGTTGTGATTTGTCAAGCTGATCTGAGGTCTCGTGATGGTGACTGCAGTTCTGTATGTACGTTTACGACACTCAATTTCATTCTAATGAGTTGGTTCAAGGTGCAGTTTCTGCAAGCAATGTTGACTGTATTAGTATTAAAAAAAACACATTACACATTTATGTTTCTCAAATCTTAGTTCTCAATGCATTGTTGTATAAAAAGAAAGAATGCAGACCCTGAAGAGACAACAGATAAGTTTCATCTTTTACATTACAATATTCTGTTTAATTTTTCTTGTTCATGGTTTTTTAGAACTAAATTTTTTTTTAAATACATTTCGGCGCCTCCACCAAATCGGCGTCCTGTGCGGCCGCACAACTTGCACACCCCAAGTGATGGTAGATGTGGGAGTAAGTGGATGAGGATGATGTGTGTGTGTATGTGGTAGGTCATATGTATGTGCGCAGATATTTGAAAGCTAGTGCTTAAAAGTGTATGTGTCCTACGTACAAGCAGCCCCCGAGAGGTTTTCAAGGGTCCTTAAGAAAACAAGGAAGGGATAGAATTACTGCACACTCATGCATGTCGTAAATGTGAGGTTGTGCTAAGGGCTGGCAACCTCATCATGTCAAACACACCAATACATAAACATCTGCACAAGAGTGTGTGAATGTTTAGTGAAGGCTTACTAACAAATCACTACAGAAACATCTGCTACAAGAGTATGTGAATGTTTAGTGAAGGCTAACTAACAAATCACTACAGAAACATCTGTTACATGAGTATGTGAATGTTTAGTGAAGGCTTACAAACAAACCACTACAGAAACATCTGCTACAAGATTATGTGAATGTTTAGTGAAATCTTACAAACAAACCACTACAGAAACATCTGCTACAAGATTATGTGAATGTTTAGTGAAGGCTTACAAACAAACCACTACAGATGCTATGATTATGTGAATGTTTAGTGAAGGCTTACAAACAAACCACTACAGAAACATTTGCTACAAGAGTATGTGAATGTTTAGTGAAAGCTTACAAATAAACCACTACAGAAACATCTGCTACAAGATTATGTGAATGTTTAGTGAAGGCTTAAAAACAAACCACTACAGAAACATTTGCTACAAGAGTATGTGAATGTTTAGTGATGTCGTGAATTATTCTAATCCCCATATATAAATTAAAACGTAAATGCAAAGCCTAACAAATAAATTTAATAAAAGGAAAGAAGAATGGTAAAGAACAGTGCTGTCACAATGACTGTACTCGAAATCCCCCTTGTTTTCTACTTCGTCTGCAAATTGTAACGCTTTCACGTTGATAGTAAAAGCCTACTGTATTATTACCCACTTTCTTCAATGAAACGTGTACTGTATTTCTTGGAAAAACCTTGAGATACGCAAGCTGATCAATGACCTAAATTTAATATTTCATTCATTCCATTTTATACACGGCGTGACTAAAGGACAGATGGACTAAAGGATAGAGAGAAGGGAGAGGCAGAAAGCAGGGACACCTGCAACACTAAACACGCGTCGCGCGATACACAATTGCTGCCATCACGCGTGTAAGGCCACATGCACTAACTTTATTTCAAATCGACAGTGATAAAATTCACTACCCTTCCCAGAGTTAGGTTTTAAAATCCTGAAAAACGCTTATTGGGAATTATGACATTATACCGGTTTACGTTTGAAAACATGACAGTACCCAGACACCACATGGGGATTGAAGTGAACAGGAGGTGGTAGAAAATGCACATTTTGAACGCAGCCACCTAGCTCCCTTAGATTGAGATATTTGGATTCCTTAGGGTTTGCTGACAAAGAATATGTAAAACGTTACGCAAATAGTCTAGGAATTACCAAGTTATGGCCAAAATAAAATAGTGGGGGTGCCTGACAGCATGAAATCATTTCTGCTCATAAAATTTTTTTATAACGTGTTTGAAAAAACATTACGTTACGGAAATAGCCTACCATGTTAACTCCTATGTGATTGGAGCGCAACAAATGAAAGACTAAACACGATTGGTCGGACTATAAATACTATCTTGTGTTGTCAGGGGAAACGTGAGAAAGGGGTACTTTTTTGAAAAGATGTGTAGACGTGGTGTGATTGGGTAGAGCTGCGAATATACTCAATTCAGAGCGTCTGTTCATTGCCACATCTTGTAATAAACCTACTAAGAAGCAGTGCGTTGAGCACCAGTGTATATTTTTTTATAAAATAAAGCCTGGAACATCGGCAGATCGGAGTTGTGCTATATTCATTGCCAGTCAACGAAACTGTTTATTATTTCCATGAATTGTGGTAAGCTTGAAATATTCAATATCTTTTAATGAAAATTGAATGTAAATTGATAATTTATGTCTGTATATATGTGTGGTTCAGTAGCGAACATGATGTAAAGCCTATAGTGCTCCAGCCCGAACAGAAGGTGTCGGAGGAAAGTAAAACTGCATGGAATGGCGAAACAGTACACTGACACCTAGATTATTAACTAGAAAGAAATAATGCTGGAATTGCAGAGGCGTAGTAACCATTAGGGAGGGAAATACTGGTATAAAGTATTTCAGATGAAGCTGACAGTTGGCCTAACGCTCTGAACTCAATGTTTGTGATGTATTGTGCTCAGTGTAGAAATGGAGTATAAATTAGTTCTGACGTAGAAGGTACAACCTTCTTGTTTCAGGGACCGTGGTCTTAAAGTTATTGAGCAGCACCTGGTCAGAGCTTTGCTGAAGCCAGAGGTGGACAGCATACTCCTTGGTCCATATAGCAACCAGTGGGGTGGCTCCAGAACTCATTACAGTAATCGAGCAGAGGAGTCTTTTACTGCAGTCATCACGCAAGATAAGAGAGTGTGGCCATGGAGCTCAACATTATGTACCCCATCTTAAAATGACATTGTAAACTAAGATTAAGAGGGGAATTTAATTGTTTTAATACCAGGAACTGAGAACATCTCCAATACTAGTTCCAATAGAAACAAACTATTGAAGTCATGATGACAAATACCAACAGAGCTTGAACAAAACAAAACCAGTATTACCTCATATTTCCACTACACAACTGACACACATAGGATACCATTAATAATATATGTCACTACAAGAATCATATTAATAAATTCTGTACATATAACTTGTAATTAAAATTGATTGTGATTCCTGGTTCCCTTTGTATTTGAATCAGGACACATATACATTCATGACAGCACTGAATACATATTGTTATTTGAAAAGTTATCAGTGACTCCGTTAAGATATCCTCTTAGAGTGTTATATGTATGTGAGTGTCACAGTGTTGTCAAGTGTGGTGGAATAAATTAACTTGTTTATCTGTCTGTTGTTGTTATGACTTACACTTCATCATACACATACCCTAGACATATAACGTAGTCATCACACTATTCCAGAATAATTCTGACTGAGGTATACATATGTGGCAGTAAGTAAGGTTATCTATAATACACTACTCTTATTAGATATAGATACCTTCACAGCTGATCTCAGTCAGTACACTAAGTCCCCTATAAATAATTATAACATCCCACTTTACCACATATATTGGGGGCTCGTCCGGGATTTTGAATCTTTCCCTATTACAAATATTGGGGGAAATTCACTTCAGGGAATAATAAGAATTAAAAGGTATCCTTGGGTGAAAATAAATAAGGTTGAGCTCACAGTGCCTGTGTTGTCCTAAGTTAATTAGTCATAGATACAATTGTTTAGTTGATTATTTTAGACATTTATCTGTTAGACAATGGCCGACCTGGCAAAATTTCGATCTGCTGCTGTACAGACTGCGAAAGAGTTAGGAATGGACGGGCAAATTATGATTTCTTATGTCACTGCTGAATGTGACAAATATATTGAACGGGAAGAAAGAAGATTAGAAAAAGAGGCCGAAAGAAAATTAGAAGCTGAAAAAGAGATTAAGAGGTTGCAGATTGAGGCTGAGGCTAAGAAATTGGAGGCAGAAAGAGAAGACAAAAGATTGGCTGCAGAAAGGGAAGAGAAGAAATTAGCTGCAGAAAGAGAAGAAAAGAGATTAGCTGCAGAAAGGGAAGCAGAAAAGGAGGAGAAGAGATTACAAAGGGAACATGAGTTACGACTAAGGGAGTTTGAGTTTCAAGGCCATGCTCCTGAAAATGGTGCCAGTCCCTTGGCCTCTGATGCTACTGCTAGCCAGGGAGCCTCAACCTCAGCTATGAATTTTCATTTAGATCATTTTGTTGAGAAAGACGATGATATAGAGAGCTATCTAAATAGGTATGAACTATTAGCTACCACATATGGGTTAGAGAGAGAAAGGTGGAGCTTAAAGTTATCTCAGGGACTTCGTGGGGCAGCTTATGAAGTTTTTGCAAAAATGAGCAGAAGTGATCAGGAAAATTATGACATGCTAAAGCAGGCTCTTTTGTTAAGATATGAAAAGAATGCAGAATTTTATAGGAAAAAATTTAGGAATGCTAAACTACTGTCAGGTGAAACCTATCACCAGTTCTCTGCACGAATAGAGACATACTTGGAGAAATGGACTTCTCTGGGGAAAACCCAAGATCTTAAGGAAATGGTCCTTATAGAGCAATTAAGAGAGTCCATGGCTCCAGACCTGAGAAAGTTTCTCATGGAACAAGGTGCAGAGAGGCTGGGTGAGTTGCTAAATGTTGCCGAAAGGTATCAAGCAGCTCAAGCAGAGGTAACAGGTAATAAAAAGAAACAAGTGGATAACTTTAGGGCACCACAGAACTTTAATAAATTTGATCCTGGGGATCAAAACAAAGGTAAGCACCAGTTTGATAGGCCACGGTATGAAAATAAAAATAAAACCCCACAATTCGATGAAAGGAAATATGATGAAAGAAAATCTTTCAACCAAGGAAAAAGGTGGTGTAAGAATTGTAAGATGAACAATCATGACACTGACCGTTGCAGAAGGAAACCTGTGTATATGGCCACCCTTCAGGTCAGGTCGACCTCAAGAAAGGAGGAGGATATTATGTTAGATACCACTCCAGAAGAGATGAGGAAGGCACAGGCTGGGGATAAAACACTCAAGCCTTGTTTCAGGAAATTGTCAACTTGTCGAACAACTCCAGGCAAGGGAGATTTTTACATGAAAAACAAGTTGATGTATAGGAAGACTGGAGCTAGATCCAAAGGTCAGGGACAGCTGGTACTTCCTAAAAGATATAGGGCAGACTTAATAAGGAGCCTACATGTGAAACCAGATGGGGACCATGAGAAGATAGGTACCATCATTCAAAAGGTGGCTCACAATTACTATTGGCCCAAAGCAAGATGGGACATTGAGAATTTTGTAGAAAGGTGTAGCATAGCACATGAGGGAACACCCACAAGTAGGAACATTGATCAGGACCTGGACACGCCACGGGGCAAAATTAGGCCTGATAATAAAAAGAAAAATAGATTTGATAAAGTGGACCCAATGGAATTGGAAGCCTCTTTTCACGGACAAGCTTCACTTAACTGTTTTACAATGGCCACTATGCGGAGAGTGCAAAAAGATGTCTTACCCCAGGATAAGCCGAAAATCCCTCAATCGGACTTAAACAAACTGGAGGAAGAGGATGTAGAGAGGAAATCTCTCATCAAGAATTTTAAGTGGGGAGAAAGCCCCAAAAGAAAAATTGGTAGCGGTCGTTTTATGCATGATAATTCTGGGAAGAAAAATCATCACTATAGAGCTTCGAGTGGAAGAGACCATACCGGTGCATGGACAAATAGGTCCACACAATTAAAGGTCCATATGTAGCTTTGTTAAGAACGTGGACTGATGAAAAGGCAGAGGAAAACATTACATCTTCATACCAATATGTGAATGAGCTGACCACTCGTTTAAAAACTGGCTGGAAACTTGCCAATGAAAATTTGAAACAAGCCAGGAAGAAACATGCTGCGTATTATAACAGGAAGGCGAAAGACAGAGATTTGGCTGTGGGAGAGAAGGTACTGCTTCTTCTCCCCGGGAGTCAGAATAAGTTACAGATTGGATGGCAAGGTCCATATACAGTTTTAGAGAAGGTGTCTAGAACAAATTATAAGATAGATAAGAAGGGGAAAGAAAAAATCTATCATGTGAATCTCCTGAAGAAATATTTGGAAAGAGAACATCAGGAAGAGACACACTTGTTGACCTTGTCCATCGCCATGGAGATGAAAAAGGAACCACTTTCATCATTTGAATATCCATTACACCCCTGTGAGACAGCAGCACAGGTGAAAATCAGTACACATTTAACAAAAACTCAGAAAGAGAGAGTGCAACAGGTTCTAAATAATCATGCAGAGGTGTTAACAGACCGACCAGGGCATACAAACCTATTGGAATATGATATGAAACTGATAGACCCCACACCTGTCTGTATGAAACCATATTCGATTCCGTTTGCTAAGGAGAAAGCTTTGAAGGAAGAGATAGACTATCTATTGAAGGAAGGAATTATTTCACACAGTGAATCCTCATATAGTTCCGGTGTTGTACTCTTAAGGAAGCCCTCTGGAGAACATAGACTCTGTATAGATTACAGGAGACTGAATGCTATTACAGAAGGACAGGTGGATCCATTGCCGGATACAAATCAGCTGTTTGCCAGACTAAATAAAGCTAAATATTTCTCAAAAGTGGATCTGAGTAAAGGATACTATCAGATTCCAGTAAAGCCTGAGGTTAGACCATACCTAGCTTTCAGTACCTCAGAAGGACACTATGAGTTTAATAGATTGCCATTTGGATTGAAGAATGCGCCTAGTGTCTTCTCTAGAATAATGAGAAAATTATTGGACCCTCTGAATAATCCATGTATAACAAATTTCATGGATGATATCCTTATAGCAACAGAAACATTTGAGGAACACATTGACTCTCTGAACATGCTGTTTGATCGACTTAGGGAGGCAAATTTAACAGCCCGACTAACCAAATGTTGCGTTGGATGTAAAGAATTGGAATTTTTGGGACACACAGTTTATCAGGGAAACATGACCCCTGACCCAAAGAATTTAGAGAAACTAAAGAAAGCCCCGAGACCACAAACCAAGAAGGACGTGAGATCCTTTGTCTCATTATGTGGTTTCTACCAGAAGTATATCAAGAACTTTAATTCCATATGTGCACCGTTAACTGATTTGACACGTAAAGGACATCCAGATCGCATTACATGGACACCACAATGTGAAATGGCTTACCAAGAATTGAAGGAAAAGCTCACAAGTAAACCTATTTTGAAATTACCTGACTTAAGTCAAGAATTCATAGTAAGGACGGATGCCAGTAATATTGGGTTAGGTGCAACTCTACTACAGAAATCAGATGCATTGGATGGGGAATTAAGCCCAGTGGCATATGCTAGCAGGAAGTTGAATAAAGCTGAAATCAACTACTCAACTAGCGAAAAAGAATGTCTTGCAGTAATATGGGCAATAAAGAAATTCAATATTTATCTGTATGGGAAGGCATTTAAGTTGCAAACGGATCACAAACCTTTATCGTTTCTAGCCCAGGCTAGGCATGAGAACTCTAGGTTACTCCGATGGTCCTTACTTTTGGCTCCCTATAATTTTAGCATTGAGTATATATCTGGAAAAACAAATTTGGGAGCGGATTTTTTAAGCCGCCATCCGTGTGATGAGAATCACCGTAAACCCCAGAAATAATAATAAATTTCTCTATGTGTATATAGAATAAAGGACTGACATATAATGTCTGTTTTAAGAGGGGAGATGTCGTGAATTATTCTAATCCCCATATATAAATTAAAACGTAAATGCAAAGCCTAACAAATAAATTTAATAAAAGGAAAGAAGAATGGTAAAGAACAGTGCTGTCACAATGACTGTACTCGAAATCCCCCTTGTTTTCTACTTCGTCTGCAAATTGTAACGCTTTCACGTTGATAGTAAAAGCCTACTGTATTATTACCCGCTTTCTTCAATGAAACGTGTACTGTATTTCTTGGAAAAACCTTGAGATACGCAAGCTGATCAATGACCTAAATTTAATATTTCATTCATTCCATTTTATACACGGCGTGACTAAAGGACAGATGGACTAAAGGATAGAGAGAAGGGAGAGGCAGAAAGCAGGGACACCTGCAACACTAAACACGCGTCGCGCGATACACAATTGCTGCCATCACGCGTGTAAGGCCACATGCACTAACTTTATTTCAAATCGACAGTGATAAAATTCACTACCCTTCCCAGAGTTAGGTTTTAAAATCCTGAAAAACGCTTATTGGGAATTATGACATTATACCGGTTTACGTTTGAAAACATGACAGTACCCAGACACCACATGGGGATTGAAGTGAACAGGAGGTGGTAGAAAATGCACATTTTGAACGCAGCCACCTAGCTCCCTTAGATTGAGATATTTGGATTCCTTAGGGTTTGCTGACAAAGAATATGTAAAACGTTACGCAAATAGTCTAGGAATTACCAAGTTATGGCCAAAATAAAATAGTGGGGGTGCCTGACAGCATGAAATCATTTCTGCTCATAAAATTTTTTTATAACGTGTTTGAAAAAACATTACGTTACGGAAATAGCCTACCATGTTAACTCCTATGTGATTGGAGCGCAACAAATGAAAGACTAAACACGATTGGTCGGACTATAAATACTATCTTGTGTTGTCAGGGGAAACGTGAGAAAGGGGTACTTTTTTGAAAAGATGTGTAGACGTGGTGTGATTGGGTAGAGCTGCGAATATACTCAATTCAGAGCGTCTGTTCATTGCCACATCTTGTAATAAACCTACTAAGAAGCAGTGCGTTGAGCACCAGTGTATATTTTTTATAAAATAAAGCCTGGGACATCGGCAGATCGGAGTTGTGCTATATTCATTGCCAGTCAACGAAACTGTTTATTATTTCCATGAATTGTGGTAAGCTTGAAATATTCAATATCTTTTAATGAAAATTGAATGTAAATTGATAATTTATGTCTGTATATATGTGTGGTTCAGTAGCGAACATGATGTAAAGCCTATAGTGCTCCAGCCTGAACAGAAGGTGTCGGAGGAAAGTAAAACTGCATGGAATGGCTAAACAGTACACTGACACCTAGATTATTAACTAGAAAGAAATAATGCTGGAATTGCAGAGGCGTAGTAACCATTAGGGAGGGAAATACTGGTATAAAGTATTTCAGATGAAGCTGACAGTTGGCCTAACGCTCTGAACTCAATGTTTGTGATGTATTGTGCTCAGTGTAGAAATGGAGTATAAATTAGTTCTGACGTAGAAGGTACAACCTTCTTGTTTCAGGGACCGTGGTCTTAAAGTTATTGAGCAGCACCTGGTCAGAGCTTTGCTGAAGCCAGAGGTGGACAGCATACTCCTTGGTCCATATAGCAACCAGTGGGGTGGCTCCAGAACTCATTACAGTAATCGAGCAGAGGAGTCTTTTACTGCAGTCATCACGCAAGATAAGAGAGTGTGGCCATGGAGCTCAACATTATGTACCCCATCTTAAAATGACATTGTAAACTAAGATTAAGAGGGGAATTTAATTGTTTTAATACCAGGAACTGAGAACATCTCCAATACTAGTTCCAATAGAAACAAACTATTGAAGTCATGATGACAAATACCAACAGAGCTTGAACAAAACAAAACCAGTATTACCTCATATTTCCACTACACAACTGACACACATAGGATACCATTAAAGCTTACAAACAAACCACTTTTTGCTAGTGAAGGCTTACAAACAAACCACTACAGAAACCTTTGCTACAAGAGTATGTGAATGTTTAGTGAAAGCTTACAAATAAACCACTACAGAAACATCTGCTACAAGATTATGTGAATGTTTAGTGAAGGCTAACTAACAAATCACTACAGAAACATCTGCTACAAGAGTATGTGAATGTTTAGTGAAAGCTTACAAACAAACCACTACAGAACCGTCTGCTACAAGATTATGTGAATGTTTAGTGAAGGCTTACTGCAAGAGGACCAACTACAGCGGTGGCCCCCGCTTCGTAATTGGCGCAAAGGAAAATGATGATCATGATGATGATAACGACGATGATGATGATGTTAGGATAAACAGTGTCACCCTATGTCAGACACCAGGTCTCTGAGATGTAAATTTTTCCGTCCCCAGTTTATGTCATCCTACATTCTGTACCCCGTTTCTCTGGCCATGGGGGTGGAATCACTGGACTGTAGGCGAGTTGCCTTGTTACTAGGTTATCGCATCGGCTTTAGCAACATCTTTGCGTTTTTAAAGGTAGGTATCTCAGTCTAGTATGCCTTGGGATCGCATTGTTGAGCCTATAACATACTGAAAAACAGACAGGCAGGTGCATATATAGCCAGACAGAAGACAATAATACATACTTGAAGAAATAATGTTACCACATTTGCTTTAGCAACATCTTTGCGTTTTTAAAGGTAGATATCTCAGTCAAGTATGCCTTGAGCTCGCATTGTTGAACCTATTATAAACTGAAAAATAGACAGACAGATGCATATATAGCTAGACAGAAGACACTGATACATATTTGAAGAAATAATGGATAGAATCTAGGAACCAGGTTCTTTAGAACCAAAGAACTCACTTGTGACGAGTGTAAAGAACTTAACACAGTTAAACACTTATTGCTGGAGTGCAAGAAATATGACCAGCATAGACAAAATATAAAAAGTTACTACAAAAATGGCTAAATAGAACTGAATGCAGAACATTTGATAGGGCACCAAATCTCTACAGGCACTACAAAACTTAGTAAAGCAATTTGTCACACACACACACACACACACACACACACACACACACACGAAATAAAACAACAGTTTAGCAGAAAGACAACAATTTCGTCATGTAGAATTCTAATTGTCATACAGTGTCTGCAATAACACCAACAATAGTGACAAAGCACACTCATCCTCCAATACCATAATTCCCGCCGTAAGGTACTTCGGTCGGTCAGTCTGTCACACTTTGCACACCGTCATTTGCGCACTTTTTTTTCTATTTTCGAGAGAGTGCATTAACTTTCGAGGACAGCTAAGGGTGTGCAACTGTGGTTGAAAGTTAGACAATAATTGTATTGTGTCCATGTTAAAGTCAGTTTTTTAAGCAAGGGGATTTAAACATTAATATTTTTGCATGTCAGGTCAGATTTTGTTGTTATCTCCCTTGATTTATTACTTGCGCGTTTAAAATTATTTGATCGAGATTTTTTCTCGAATATCGTTCGAGATCTTTCCAGAAGGTTCTCGTATGAGCGCAATTCACTTCTCGCGGTTACCCGCGCATGCGTGATTGTTGAGCGGGACTGAGTTACGACAAATCCCGGGCAGTCGTCCCTGGGTTTTGGCCGAGAAGGAGCTCCGCCATGTTTTTCTGACTGTGTGGACGGGGAAGATAGTTTTGTGAGATTAAAATGTTGGAGGTTCCCCCTGATATATATTTCTAAAGCCGAGGATTGATGGCTTATATTTATGTGGCTTATTCCGGATGTTATCAGAGAAGGTAAATAGAACATTTATATTATTTGACGCCAGGGACTTATATCGGCGTATTCCTATTGTTATCAAAGAAGGTAAAGAGAAAATTTATTATTAGTACTGCGATACCTGCAGTCTGCTTAGAGGAGCCATTGAGATATTATTATACTGCGATGCCTGCAGTTTGCTTAGAGGAGCCATTGAGATATTATTAGTACTGCGATACCTGCAGTTTGCTTAGAGGAGCCATTGAGATATTATTATACTGCGATGCCTGCAGTTTGCTTAGAGGAGCCATTGATATATTATTAGCACTGCGATGCCTGCAGTTTGCTTAGAAGAGTCATTGATCTATTGGATGTATTGAACTATTGTGATTTACATGATGTGCTTAAACCGTGTCCTATTGACAGTGTATCAGTGATGTCCTTGTTACTGTGAAGTAATAAATCGTAAACAACTGTACAACAGCCGTTTCAACATTTCCTGAATATTATATGTACTTTTGGTGTGTGTGATCATTATTGTAATATATTAGGACTACACGCATTCGCGTCCATTGACTTTCTTATACACCCACACACCATGTCGGCAATCTGTAAGCCCGACCTGCTGATTGTCTTTCATCAGCGTGACTAATATAGACACATCTACACACACCTTTACAGTGGGGGCTACAATACATCTTCTTACCGCTACAGTCCACTTATATATTTTCTCTCGAAAATAGCAAAGTGTGACGGTGTGCATTAAATCAACAGACAATCAAGATACTCTTCTGCCCAGTTTCATTCGTGAAACGGAATTAACTCATCACTTTTCTTAAAAATAACTTTAAAATGTAAGTTTCTGATTGTTTATTCAAGACTAAATTTTAATTTACAGTATTGCAGACTTATTATTATGTTTCAAGATGATAAAATGGCTAAAAGGAAGAGATGATCGGATCATTCACAGCGAGCAAGCAAGACTATAGAAGAAGCAGCAATGTAATACGTATAATAGAAACAACACACTATAATTAAAAACCGGCCAATTTTGGCGGGTTGTTGCTAGTTTAGAAATAATACAGAACAGTTTTTAAAAAAAGCTCGTACAATTAGGAAATAAATAGCAACACAAGAAGGCGTCCCATTATAACCGACACTGCTATGCATTTCGGTAATTGTTAAAAAGCGCATTACGCTAAAGGGTATTGATTGATTGATAAATATTTTACCCTCGGAGCTGAGGGAGGGGGGCGTGGCGGGGGCTGGGGACTGGCCCACTGTTGTGATGACTCCCAAGTGTCAGTTCCCTTATGTTCTTCTTTCCACCTGTGGTCCTGGACCGAGGAAATTGAACCCACTACCCTTTTGGCTGCGTCTTCAAAATTCACTCCAAATTTTATCTATGTACCAGCTTGAGGCAATTGGGAAAATAAAACCCTTATATATATATATATATATATATATATATATAAATAGCTGTGCTGAATTCTAACTAATCTTGTAACAAAATAACTTGGTAATCAATGTTTAGCTTTTTATATGTTATGCTGTTGTTGTCGGTCATAATTTAGCGTTTGGTTTCTGATATTAAAACTGTCATTCATAATTTGTTGCTCTCTTATTTCCGATGTTTTTGCCATTTTTCCATTCATCAGTTGACTAAGATGACAGCCAATAAAAACCAGTTCATGCTGTACATGACTATGACAAATGGAACAGGACCTGTCTCCCATCATGACATGGATATCAACCTTGATTTGTGGAACACCACTCTACATTACGGATTTCTGACTGTAAGTCGCCATGGCTTAAGGGGGAGGAGCTATAGTGAAATGATATTTGTGTAAATAATTTCATGATTTTAATTAAAATGCACAGGCTTCATACACAACATGATTTCCCAACTTGGGTACTGGTACGGTACCCCCCTGGAGGTACAAGTAACGTGTCCACTAAATACTAGGAATTGTTGGTAAGTGAAAATAAAGGCCTCTGCCTTAATAGCAAAAATACAGAATTAATGGTTGTCTCAAAGAAAAGGACTTCCCTAGAATGCAGTATCAACGTAAATGGAATAGTTTTAAAACAGGTCAATAGATTCAAATACCTAGGCACGTTAATAACAACGGTTGGAAGATGCATCTCAGAAGTGAAGAGCAGAATAGCTCAGGCAAAAGCAGCATTCTATAAAGTGAAGTGTATTTTATGCAACAATTCTTTGTCATTAGAAGTAAGAAAGAGAGTTCTTCAGTGTTATATAGAGCCAGTCCTGATATATGGGAATGAGTCGTGGACAATTAGAAAACAAGTTGGAAAAGCACTAGAGATGTAGTTTTACAGAAGAATGTTAAATATACCACGGACAGCCAAAAAGAGTAATGAGGTCCTGACAGAGGCCAATGCTCATAGGAAACTTATTTCACAAGTTAGAAAGAAGTAATCCACTTTTTCTGGGCATGTTTTGAGAAGAGGAAAGCTGGAATATATCGTAACAACAGGTAAGATTCAAGGAAAAAGAGATAGGGGAAGACAAAGATAGCAAAAACTGGACAGTTTGACATCGTGGCATGAAAAGAAGTCAACAGCAGAATTGATAAATTGTACTGGAGACAGGAAGTTGTGGAGAGACATGATCTCCTACGCCACTAGACATGGTACTTGCAGAAGAAGAACTATTATATACTACAGAAATATTTAAAAGTTGTGGTGCTTGAAAAAAAAAATGGTGTGGATTAGAGAGATACCGGCGATTCATGTTCTCAGTCAAATCGAAAGCAAGAAACGAAACAGGAGGCTCAACAGGATATACGGGTATATCCTTTAAAAATAGAGACTGAGAGTCTGTGTTGTTGTAGGATTTCTGTGACAATGTCGATCCATCTGCTTCTTGGTCTTCCTGGCGCCAAAAACAAGATCTTCTACTGTTGAACAGTCCCAACTAAGATGGTTTGGCCATGTCTGCAGAATTAGAGAAGATCCGCTGCCACTGCGATATGGTAGACTAAGAGCCAGGGATCCAGACCTCCAGGACCACCCAGAGTGCGCTCTCTCTATAACGCTCTTCCAAACCTTTACACTTCTCGGTAAAAGAGGAACGACTAAGTTAGTAAGTTCTACTGTTGCAGGCGTGTAGTGGTAATTTATCGGGCTCCAATTTCATGAGATGACCAAATCACTTAATTTTCTATCTCAGTTTATACTTGATGCAGGGAATAGTTCTTACAACTTATCTGATGTTATCACTTGGACACAGATCCTCAGAGGAGACTACTATAAAGTTGTGCATGGGATTGGCAAACTCATCATATAGAGTAAATAGCGACAGTAGCAATCACAACAACAGCATGAAAGTTTTGGTGCAGACATCATGTAAGAAAACCAGATCCAGTGGGAGCCCCCATGCTTCATACATTGTGAAAATGGAAATTTTGATAAATAGCCAAGCGTTTGATGGCACAGTGGCTGGAGCGTTGGACTCTCGCAGCAATGACACTGGGTTCGAAACACCGTGGCGTCACGTTTCAGTCTACCCAGCTGTAAATGGATACCTAGCTCTGCTCTTGAGCTAGGGAAGGTAAAGGCAGCGAAGAAGGGAACTGGTCACCCCCATCTCTCAAAACTGGACCCTGTACAGTTGTAGCTAAGCAGGCAAGACACTCTTGAATTGCCACGTAAACTAGTGTCTTTATGATAAACTAGCAATAACCCGTCAAAATTGATAGGTTTTTAATTGCAGCCATCTTATCATTTTGATCCATAATAATAAGTCTGCAATACTGTAAATTAAAATTTTGTCATGAAGAAACAATCAAAAACTTACATTTTAAGGTTATTTTTAAGAAAACGATGAGTTAAATCCGTTTCCTGAATGAAACTGGACAGAAGAGTATCTTGATTGTCTGTTGATTTAATCTGCATCTCCACACCTTCCTGTCTCCAGTTCATGTACTGTTTATCAATTGTGTTTTTGGCTTCTTTCCATGATCAAACTGTTCATGCACACCGTCATTTGCGCACTTTTCTATTTTCGGGAGAGTACATATAAGAGAAACAATACAATTATTGTCTAACTTTCAACCACAGTTGCACCCCTTAGCTGTAGTTGAAAGTTGATGTACTCTCTCGAAAATAGAAAAGTGTGCAAATGACAGTGTACATAATGTGACCGACCGACCGACCGGCGTACTTACGGCGGGAATTATGGTATTGGACTATTAATCGCACACCAGTAATTCTGCTATAACTTTATAGTTAATGCACCGGACGAAAAATTTTGTTTTGTTGGGGGGATGGTGGTGAAGATTTGTTTGTATTTGAAATGCATGTAAGTATGGCAAAGGGAAACTATTATCTTTGGTAATTGACGATAAAATCATGATTTTGTCGGAAAAATTGCACAACTCAATGAAATCACACGAAAGTTACAAGAAGGAAAAGTGAATGCAGACGCGGACCTCCGAGAAATAAAGTTCTAGACTGGGTATATACGCCCGCTCAGATTCAATTCTGGACTCAAAATTTCATAGCATTCCAACGGGCTGACGCACGGCTTGTCGAAACCACATAGCAACAACCCATAGCTGAGAAAAGCAAACCCGATCTGCTTGTGAGCACACTTGCATAAGTGATATGCTCAGATCCGTAATACTGTGTCTGAAGAGTATGTTAAACGTGTATTAATCGTTGGGTTACATGTATTTTTGTGTTATGTAAATTACTGTAGTATTTCATATTAATGTTAGCATTGATTTTGAATTACCTGTTGATATCTTAATCTTCCTGATAACTGAAAATGGTTTCCAAACTGAATATAGCCTGAACATTCCTGAATAGCATGACGCAGCTAGAAGTACGTGTCAGGACTGCGCAATATTAGATATAAGAGTTTGCAGTCCTTTTCAGGGCTTAGCTGTTAAATGCTGGGTGCCAAAGAGTACGTATTCTTATTCTTCTTCTTCCACTGCTTCTTTGCTTCCTTAATTTCTTTCGTTCAATTTAAAATTTCGTCAATGTAATATCTTTAAAAGGAAACCACTAATGGTATAACTTAGGACCAAAGGAAAGTAATTAAGACAGAATTCAGATAAATTTGTACATGATGTATGTAATCTACTGATGCATTTTATTGATAGTATGACGTATTTCTTTGATTGACGTGACCACGGCCTCATGGGCTATGTTGTCTAAATGAGCATTCTGATCAATAGTGGCCCGTCATCATTGGAGGATCGTCTTGGTGGTAGGAAAAAGATACCATAATCTGTGCATATGTTTCAGGTTCTTATCCGAGAAAGTCACAACAAATGCTTCTGGTAAGAAGCAAAACACACTGCAGAATGTGATTCATTGTCCACCTCCGCAATCACATCATAGCAGCATTGTGGCAACATGTCTAGGTACATTAAGTATCTTGGACATCAAAACCTGATGTATGACAAGAAGTGTCTTCTGTGAAAGGACTTTAATTAGATAAGGAAACATTGCTTTGAAGAATCAAGATCCAGTAGTCACCAATTGCTCGAAATGTTGAACAAAGACATTGACACCTTACAATTTTCCAATTTGTGATTTGTGTAAATACATATCTGCAATCTTTACCAAACTTCTATTTTAATCAATAAATATGCAGATATATTTTATAAATCACCAGTTGATTGTTTAAATTCTAGATTCTGTGGAAAACTGATATTGGGTGGAAAGTAAGAACATAATTTAATATTTAAATTGGTTGGGGTAATTAACGAGCTGCATTTTACACCAACTATTAATAGACACCCTTGGAGCACAGGATAGGTCTAGCGGGAAGGTGACTTACTTCACAGCTATACTCGACTGCTACCATCCAAGACTGTGCAGTTAACTACCTGGCTTGTCCTGTGCCATCCCTACATCTTGTTCATCAGCTCTCTTCTCCATTTCTGGAAACTATATCTATTATTTTCTATCCAACATCCATCTCGCTACAACAGTAAAGGCTCTAACAATTCACTTCCTTACGGCATGAAGAGAACAGTCTAGTATGTTAAACATCACAGCCCTTTGACCTACGAAGTGGCTTTAAACAAAGGCTGTGTTTTGGCTCCGACCCTCTTCGGGATCTTCTTTGCCTTACTCTTGAAACATGCATTCAGAGATGCAACTGAAGGAATATGCCTTCAAACTAGGTCAGATGGCCGTCTGTTTAATCTTTCAAGGCTGAAGGCAAAAACTAAAATCAGAAGGGTCACTATAAGAGACTTGTTGTTCGCTGATGACGCTGCAGCCATCACTCAAAGCCAACTAGAGCTTCAGAGCTTGACGAATCGCTTCACCCAAGCATGCAAGGACGTTGGCCTCACAATAAGTCTAAAGAGAACGAATGTGCTGAGTCAGGATGTGGGTGCTGCACCAGTTATCACTATCAATAACTATGAACTTGCAGTGGTGCACCACTTCATATACCTAAGGTCTACCATTAACGGCAAACTCTCACTGGACACAGAAATTGACAGCCGCATTAGCAAAGTTGCAGCTACCTTTGCCCGCCTCAAATCGCGTGTTTGGGGAAACTCCAAACTCACAACGAAGACCAAAGCTGCGGTATATAACGCCTCCGTCACCAGCATACTCCTATATGGCAGCGAGACCTGGACAACCTATGCTAAGCAAGAAAGAAGGCTCAATACCTTCCATTTACGGTGTCCCCGCCACATCCTTGGTATCTCGTGGACAGATTAAGTGACAAATTTCGAGGTGTTGTCACGTGCTGGCCTTCAAAGCATGTATACACTGCTTTGACAGCGCAGACTACGCTAGCTTGGCCATGTCCGCCGCATGTAAGAAAGTCGCATCTTAAAGGATATCTTCTACGGACAATTTGTAGCCGGGTGCCTAATCCTGGTCAGGGCACCAATTATGTAATATGTAGCCGGGTGCCTATTATTGTATGTTTTATGTGACTGTGTCACCCATTGTTTCAGTTTTATTAATTTATGTCTATGTGAGTGATTGTTGTACTGGCTTAAAGCTCGCCAGAGTTCTTGATACTTACACCCTATCTGGGTACTGCGGTTCGTTCCAGTCTTCCTTCTATAGGTGGTATTGGTAGAGAGCTTTATTGGTAAATACGTTGACGAAACAAGACATTCTTTATACTATCCAACCAGCACACAAAATCTTCAAGAGTCCTTTTTATTTCCATTTATTTTATTAACTTCAATAACTGATCCAACTGGTTCTCAAACAAAAGTTATTATTTGTTACATTTTGTACAGTATGCAATAATCAGTCGTATCTTCATGAGGGGCATTATTCCTGTCAAATGCCATTCCAAAATAATATGTCTCATATTATTATTCATTATTTTTTTCATGTATTCCTTAATCTCTGGATTCTCAAGGCTTCGTAGTATATGCAGTCTTTTTTGTAGTTTTTCTTCTGTGGGTTTCGTTCCTTAGTCTACGCTTCATTTTCTATTTCATTTTTAGCCCAGTTATCATTTTTGAAATGTATAGTTTATACGAGCTGAAAATATATCATGGCAATGTGAGAGTAACTACTTACATGAGTCAATTATGACGATACCTTTTCCATTTCACAATATAAGAATAATTTCACAAGATGTTGATAATCTCAACTAATAGAGCCGGTCTGTAGGACACGTCTTCCTACTTGGCTCTTCTCTCAGGAACTGCTGCCGGTAAAACTGATCTCTTGCCAACAAGCCCGTGACGAGCTGAGCTGGCCACGATTCTCATTGGCCAAATATCACGTGCCAAAGGCGTTATGTCGCTAGTCTTAACCTGCATTCGTATATTGCTATGACTACCGCTGGGTAAATCAGCGTGCCTAGTGTCAAAAGGTGACCTAGTCAAAGACTACCGCTCACTTCCCTTCTCTTAGTACTTCGGGTTAATTTTTATTTTAGTTATGAATTCAGTTTGTTATTTATAGGGAAATGGTATTTTATATTTAGTTATTTATGACTAGACTCTAGCACGAATAAATGCTCAAGTGGTCGGTCAGACGGCCACATTGAAGCAGATGGCAAAAGAACAGTTGGACGACCGCAGCTGAGGTTCAAAGATGTGTGCAAGAGAGATATTAGGGCACTGAACATGGATCCAGCAACATGGGAGGACGAAGCTGCCGATCGCACTAAGTGGCGATGCTATTTACGGCGCCACCTCAGACTGGGCGAAAAGAAGCTCACACAACAAGCAGAAGAGATGAGAAAACGTCGAAAGGAGCACCAGGAAAATAAGCAGCTGAGGGCTGTCACCTCAGGGGCGCATTCCCATAGTCAGTTATTACTGAAGGGGCTATTATTATTTTTATTATTGCTTCTCTGACGTGCTCTGCCCATCTTGTTTCCCGCCCCTGTGCTGTGGTGATGACATTACCTTGCTTGTCTCTTACTAACGTTAAATTGTTTGCATGCCGTTTTCCGCTGATAGCTTTAGTTATTTTATAAACTGTGCTTTGTTCATTTCTCAGTGCTGCCTCTTCTGCCTGTCTTTCACGTTCGTCTAGGAATTTCCTTTTGTTGGCACGGGTTTGACGTTTCACTTCTTTGTCCAGCTGACTGTACTGTTCGCTATATATTGCCTTTAACCTGGGAGACTTTGCTTCTATTTTCTTTCTTTTCATTTCTTTTCTCATCGCTATGGTGTTTACTGTTTTTGGTGTTATCCAGTCTTGTCTCTTCCCAAGCATGATTTGCTGCTTTCCTTATATATACTACTCGTCAAAAGTCAAGGGCCACCCTATTATTTTCAATACACTTTAATATAAGCGCATAGACTGATTAAATGAAGGAAGTTTTTAGTAAAAATGGGTGCAATATCTTCCTCTGACAGTCCTCTATGCACGTTAAACATAAAAACAACTCACCGACAACCATGGTGATCACGTGCAGTTTGGTTTGCTGACCATAAATTCACATTTTTATTCTGTTTTTTTTTCAAACTTCCGTACAACCAAACAGGTGAAGTAATCGTGCTGATTGACATTCCACGTGCAATGTCGACTTTTCGGGAACAGAGTTCACTCTTAATTTGTTTTAAAATCAGCAGACTTAGGGTAGTCTCATCACTTGCAAAAACCATGCCACCGAGAAGAAGTCTTGACACCTTACAAAGAATGAGGGCTATAGCGTGAGTTGAAAGTGGTTTATCTGTCTGTGAGGTTGCTAGACGGCTTGCAGTGTCACACTCTACTATCTAAAGAATTTTGGAGAGATTTCAGGCCACATGAAGTGTGGAGGATCGCCACCGGTCAGGTCGCCCTAGATGCACCAATAGACATGATGACCGGTACCTCTTGTTGTCAGCCCTGCGCCATCGAACAGTGACTTGTTCCACTCTAAGATGTCAGCTGAGACAAACTGTAAACGTTAATGTCAGTGTCAGAACTAGACACATGAGAATACTTGTGCTGTCAGAGCGAACTCTCTACTGGTACTATGGGTTTAAGGCACTCTCACACTAGACTCTTAGCTCGCTGTCTCAAAGGTACAACCATAGCACACAATAGCTGACATAAATAACATGATAACACCTATGACAGGTAATGGCCCTTTTAATGAACATTACACACAGAGGAGCCGCACCCGGCTGACGATACACATGAACATGCATTGCACAATGCACTGAAAGAACTGCCACATACTTGCCACACACTATAGCTCAACAAGATATCCAAATAATAGTCGCAGAGACAATCTACTCAGCAACCGCCATGCCTATCACTCACATAGGCGGAATACACTACTGACAAAACGCAATACATAATTGCAATCAGCTTATCAGAAATACAATCCAGGAGGAAATCACTAGCATGCACAATATCAAACTAGCAACAAATCACTACTCCTGATCTCATGAAAATAACGGCAAGAAGTAATGAACAATAGTGGCATCCATATAACTTTCCCCAGCAAAAGCTGCTGACAACGGCCATCAACGACTTCTCAGTCGAGCGGACATATCTAGACTCCCTTTGCCGCCAAACCGTTTCTTCCGGTTTCCCTTCTAGCCAAAACCGGCTGGACAGGTATTCAAAGATGAATACCAGTGTTGTCACACTACAGTGTAACCACTATAAAATTTAGTGAATAATTATGCTGTGACAGTCAGTCAAAGCACCATTCGCAGACGTTTACATGAATTTGGACTGGCTGCTCGACGTCCTGCAGTCAGAATCCCTCTTACTCCTGCTCATCGCAGAGCCCGTGTTACTTGGTGTCGCGAGCACATCCGTTGGACAAAGCAACAATGGAGTCAAGTTCTCTTCACTGATGAATCTTGCTTCACTGTGTCATTCAATGATGGCAGGATTCGAGTTTGGAGACGACCAGGAAAGGGATTTACTGATGACACAATTCGAGAGGTGGATCGTTATGGTAGGGGTTCTGTCATGGCCTGTGGTGGCTTCTACAGACACGGCAGGACCCCACTCTACATCATCCAAGGCAACTTTACCGGCCCAAGATACCAGAACGAAATCTTGAGACCAATTGTTCAGCCTGCTCTGGAGGCCATAGGTGGGAATGCCATCCTCCAAGATGATAACGCTCGACCCCATCGAGCTCGTGTGGTGAATGAGTTTATTCAGCAACATGGGATCATCAGGATGGCGTGGCCAGCTCATTCACCTGACCTTTCTCCGATTGAGCACCTCTGGGATGTCCTTCGTCGAAGATTGTCAACAAATCACCCCCTGCCAATGGATATTGCACAGCTGACTGCATTTCTGCTTCAGGAAAGGCAAGCTGTTCCTCAGGATACTCTTCGGACCCTTGTGGACTCGATGCGTCTACGCTGCCTTGAATGCCTTGCTGCAAACGGTGGTCATACCAGATTTTGAAATGTCTATTTGTCCAATATCTATTGTGTGACTTTTGAAAAGTGGGTGACACACTTCACAGCTTCATTGCGTTTGAATGTGTGTTTCCATTTCTTTACGTGACATGTCAATTTGGTATTCAATAAATGCCGTATTGACTGATACCAATTACGTTTATATCAGATTTGTTTTATGGTTTCAACCAAGGTTTTTCTAAGTGGCCTTTGACTTTTGACGAGTAGTATATATAGCTGAAACGGGGTTGAATTTCTGGCCAACATCATCAGTCCCTGTCTTTTCCTGGCTATTGGAAATTTTATATCGTCTCTTTACTTCAACCCCAAACGCTTTTCTAGTAAGAGAGTATGATGTCATACCTTTTCCGTTTAGTTACAATTGGTCTAACAGTTCTGAGTTTCACCTTCAGTCTTGCTACTACTAAGTAGTAATGGCTTCCCACATCTGCGCTTCTTCCTACTTTCACGTCTTGCAATGCATGCCTCCATCTACCATTGATCATAATGTGATCTGTCTAGTTTCTGTCCCGGCCGTTTGGTGATCCCCATGTTAATTTGTGAATCTTTTTATGTGGAAAAAGCGTTCCTCCAATGACCAGGTTGTTAATGATGTAGAAGCGTCTTAGTTTATCCCCATTCTCGTTTACTATTCTGCTGCTGCATTTCCCCGTTACTCTGTCATTATATGAAGTGCGTGTTCCAACATTCGCATTGAGGTCTCCCATTACTATGATGAGATCATATCTAGGTGTGGTTTCTATTTCCTTTTGTAGCTGTTGATAGAATTCGTCCTTGACCATTTCATCGCTGTCATTTGTTGGTTCATATCATTTTATTATTGTGGTGTTATGGAATCTCCCTCTCAGTCTTGTTCGTATAAGTCTGCTGTTAATGGGTTTCCATTCCAGTAATGACCTTTATATTCCTTTATTTAGGATAATGGCTTCGCCTTCATTGTGTTGCCCATCCTTTCTTCCAAAGTAAAGTACTGTTTCTCCTGTTGCTGTTTGTATTCACCCTGTCCCCGTCCATCTGCTCTCACTTATTCTTAGGATATGTAACCTGTAGTTCCTCTTTCTGTTATGGTCTACATCAGTTTTCACCACGTTCCAGAATTCAGTTCTTGTTTCGTGTTTTGCGACCAGGGCATTCGTTTACGTGCCAATGGCTTCCTTCCAACTTTCATCCTCCAGATGTCCGTCCGGTATCAAAGATTTTTCATTTGTTGCTGTTTCTGTAACGTGATTTTTTTTTTTTTGTTACATGAACAGGGGCGTCGGCCCTGTGCTAAAACCCTCAACCTGGAGGACCAGAGTGCCAGCTTTAGTCTGCCCGCTACCAGCACAGACATGTCAAGATGGTAGAACCTGGCAGGAGTAAAACTCTCGCTGACATAGCACTGGAGCTTGTTAGAATACTCAAGCCGCCTTACCGCTTCAAGGTATAGTCACCAGTGATAGCAGGCAGTGTAGTAAAATACAGTAAAAACAAAGTAAAATACAAACAATTCAAACTAAAAAATGCTAATAGCATGGTATCTCCATCTGTTGCGTAAATATTAACAGTTTCGACAAACGATATTGACACATGACAGAGCTTGACACGTTGCTCCTAGTGGTTTGTTAGCTCTTGTAAAGAACTGAGGCAGTGAAGTCTGAAGAGATACTTTTCCTTCGTAAATGTCTTTGCTGCATCGATTAGTTTCTAGTAACACTCCTGCATCTTGGTGAATCCAGGGATCTTCATCTTCATACTCCGTCATCCCTGCTTCACTTAGACGATAGACAAGAACTAATCCTTCAACTTTATGGCTTTCGGCTTTATCTTATTTTAAAATCTGCGCTTCCATCTTCATCAGGTCTTCGTTACCGAGCTCCTTTGTATTAATTTATTTTCTAAACTTGAAATAGGCGGGGCCTAAGTAACATCTGAAACTTGACTGGTTGAATTCTAATCGGAAGAAAAACAACAAAAACTTTAACCAAAGCTGACCACTATGCATGCTCCACAATCAACATCCGGTCTAGTGAAGAGACTAATTGAACGGAATTGTTCAGTGTGACGTATAATGGAAATATAGATTACAGTAATCTGACAGTCTTTGAGATCCCGTTAGCGTTATATGATTTGCTAGCAAAACCACGCATCTTTCTGCGTGCCTTACTCACGCAAGCTTATTCTTCATCCACGCCTCTTTTCCTCGAACATAAACAAACGAATTTGTTTAACAACTTTCGCGACCGGCCAGTCATAACAGGGAGCGAATCAGGTTTGTTTACCCAAGTTTCTCACGCAAGCGGATCTGTTAATCATCGGACAACTGACAGACTGCACGTAAAAAACACCTTACCCCTTTGAAGTAGACGCTCGGGCAAAATTATTTCCCCGAGTACCTTTTGAAGTTCGAACACAGAGGGGACATAACTCTTTGATCTTCAGATACGGGCAACATCTCCGAGAACTGCGTTACACGGTTTTAAGTCTCTGATATAGATTAGCAACGCCCAACAGAGCGACAGTGAAAACTTTTATCTGGGGGGGACCCATGTTTTTTGTTCTCTGGTATAAAATATAGTGTGAAAAGTGGCATCATCTATAGATCAGAGCAGCCATGATGATATATAAACTGTGTGTTCCTAAACCAGCTTTCATTCGTCGCTCAGAATTTTTGGAATAGTCTAAGCACGCAGTAGCTAGAACTATTTCGCTAAATGTGTTATTAGCATTCGTGGGGATCTTTTCCTGAAGATTTTCTGGTAATAGAAATTAGTAAAAGGTAAAGGATCCCGTTACACGCCCATTGAGGCATATTGGGAATATGGTGTTAGGCCCATATATTCTTGACCATCGGCACACTAGGGGTGATGTGGTCAGCATCACACCGGCCGCCTTAACCTTCCCAGTGCCTAAGTGTTAAAGTGTTAAAGCTTTTACCATTATAATTCACTTAGAGTTCTAGCTGTTAAAACAAGTGAAATAATAACGCGTAGCTATTTTATACCAGAGGTTCAGTATAATGTTAATTTTTACCACCCGCTTTCTCACATAAGAAGAGACGTTTAGTTGACTGATATATATATGCTAGGCGAGACTGATAGTGGCAGAATAGAATTCACGTTATATTTCATTTTGTGTAATTTTAGTAGTGACTATTATTTAATACCATACGATGACCAACAGACGCCGACAATTTAATAGCTATTAACGACAGGCGATATTTATGTAAGTGCGCGTAGGGACAATTAAATAATAATTGACATTGTACACCGATCGTTAACGCGCGCTTAAGGGGCGGGGAGGATGCATACCTTCATCCGACCTGAAACTGCCATGCTAGCAAAAAGCTGACCGTATAGGTGTAAAGAAAGTCACCGTGTGCCTTTTAAATTTAATCAAGACTGACGGAGTGGATAAGAGATCGTCTTTTCCCCGTCCGTGTGCATATATGTAGCTATATAGGATAGTAGCAATTTTTTCATAAATGTTTTTTATTCCACGCTGACCTGATCACAAGAGCGGCCAGCGGTCTTTTCTTTTTCGGTCCTTTTTCTTCATTTACTGATTGGTTAATGTTGTCTTTTTCTTGGCTTGTGCATCCCCAAGTTCATTTGTGAACAGGACTGGCCAAAGAGACAGAGAAACATTTTAACTGATAAATTTAACTGGACTTATAAAGGCTAGCAATATTTTTTCAATTTTTATCAGCCCGCTGGGATTGTACTGAACAATAACATTATCTGACGACTGACAGTCGTATTCAAGAGTATCATCAAGAATTTAAGCTGTTTCAGAATCGGCACTCACTATAGAGCCAGCCGATTGGATTACCATCATTTATTGATTGTAACAGTTTTTTTTTTTTTTTTTTTTGCAACAAGATGTTTCCAAATACTGGAAGTATTTTCCTCTGTTTACTGTGAACCCAAGATCTCGGTTTCTACACTAACTATTTGAAGTGACATATGTCCATCCAGAAATAAACCACCAAATTAGGCGTCCACCTTATTAATCTTATTTCTTAGAAGATGGACTGGGGCCAATTTGGGAAATACACCTCACATTTTTGTATATTCAGGAACCATTGTAATTCCAAGGGATATCACCAAGATTAGGTAAGCGTGATTGAGTGGCCACGTATGACAGAGAGAGAGAATAGTTTTCTTTGTTACAAGAATTGTATCATCCTCGATTTTGCTTAAAATTGTTTACTTTACTGGGTAGCATTTAGAAGGAACTTGTTTCTTTACTGTCTATTCGGTAACATAGTGCTAACCTTTGACCTTTGGGTTATTAACGTTTTGGGTTCTTTTCTCAAGAGGGGGAGGGCGCATGCAATTCTGGCTACGGTATGACATCATCGACAATAGTTTCTGGATTAAGTTTTGCCACCAACAACATCACATTTTTTAGTACCTCCTCGCTTCGGTGATACTGTCCTTACCGTTTACACTTTCTGCATGAAGATATTCTTTGTTTTGTTTTATATGAATAACTAACGTTGCTGTAGTGTTTGAAAATTCATTAATATGTAATGGAAATTATAAAATAGTTGGTCTTACGGGCTCGTTCGTATCTATGGGTTGCCGTCAATGAAGACCGCCGTAACCCGAGACCAAGCTGTAATCGTATTACTGCAAGGTCTCGCTTGAACCACTCTATTACATATACTATTTCTTCTTCTCTCTTTCTGTCTGTCTGTCTGTCTGTCTGTCTGTCTGTCTGTCTGTCTGTCTGTCTGTCTGTCTGTCTGTCTCTCTCTCTCTCTCTCTCTCTCTCTCTCTCTCTCTCTCTCTCTCTTTTGAACCCACTCTATTACATGCATGTGGCGTTCTCCAACCTGCCGCTTAGGTTTAATTATTTAATTCATGGAATAGTAAACATATTAGCAGTAGCCAAGCGGTCATACGTGAGTCCTTAAACTTGCAACATCAACAGCAACACCGGAATTGACGAAACGTCCAGCTTATTCACATCACGAACATTATTATTATGAATAAAACGTATGCTCCAATGTAGTATTACTTGTAAGACCTTTTTCACTACAAATCTCTAGCTCCCATGGCATAGGGTAAATGCAGATACTAGCATAAAACAGTCTGTCAGTAAATGTCGAGATACAGTCCTGTAACACTAGTCAACAAATTTTCAAAAGTTTTTTGTACCAGAAATTAAATGTACCATTTCTTATTGATTTTGACATGCTGATTTCAAATATCATAATGAAATTCACCAATTGGCTCTGGTTTTTTTTTTTAATGATGAATTTACATTACAGTAATACAAATAATGTATGCTTGTTTACTTCTCTGGGCTAAACAGCTAGTCTTTCTACTTTAGCATTATAAAAATTGTGGTTACATACTCAATTAATTGATATTTTAACATAAAATGATAGAAAAAAAAAAAACATTATTTAAAGTTCACATATCATGCTTTAAAAAGGCACATTTGAACCCATTCCGTCATTATTCAGTCGCTGTTCGAGCTATCTTTGCTTGCTTCTTGTAGTCAATCGATGAGGTATCTCTTGTCACAGTCCAACAGTAATCAACAAGCATTGAAGGGCTCCAATTGCCTTGATACCTTGTCTCCATAGCAGCAATGTCCTGGTGAAATCGTTCACCATGCTCATCACTGACCGCTCCACAGTTTGACGTAAAGAAATCCAGATGAGAATCCAGAAAATGAATTTTCAAAGACATGTTGCAGCCAAGACTCTTATACTTCTGAAGGAGATTTTCTACAATTTCATTGTAATTATCAGATCTGTTGTTTCCAAGAAAATTGTCCACCACTGACTTAAATGCTAGCCATGCTGCTTTTTCCTTGCCATGCAACACGCAAAGAAACTCGTCATCATGAAAAAGTTTTCGAATTTGCGGACCAACAAATACTCCCTCTCTTATTTTAGCTTCACTCAGTCTTGGAAATTTTCTGATGAGGTATTTGAAAGCCTCATCTGTTTTCTCCATTGCCTTGACAAAGTTTTTCATGAGACCCAGCTTAATGTGCAAGGGTGGCAACAAAATCTTGCTGGTGTCGACAACTGCTGGGTTCTCAACGTTCTTACTGCAGGCTGCAATGACTGCCTGATTGGCCAATGTCTTCTGATGTAATGGTCACTTCGTGCACGGCTATCCCACTCACAGAGAAAGCAACAGTACTTGGTGTATCCACCCTGTAGTCCAAGCAAAAGAGCGACCACTTTTAAGTCACCGCAAAGTGACCAATGATGATGATCGTAGTTTATACACTTCAAAAGCTGCTTAATGTTTTCATAAGTTTCTTTCATATGAACTGCGTGACCAACTGGAATTGACGGTAACACATTACCATTATTCAACAAAACAGCTTTAAGACTTGTCTTGGATGAATCAATGAAAAGCCTCCACTCTTCCGATATGTAATTGATGTTGAGGGCTGCCATTAAACCAGAAATGTTGTGGCACGCAGAAAGGTCACCCTCTTTGAAAAAGAATGTAATAAGCGGCTTCTGGCGGTTCCTATACACAGAAATTGTAACATCTTCTGCCAGGAGATTCCACTGTTGCAATCTGGAACCCAAAAGCTCCGCCTTGTTCTTCGGTAAATTCAGATCTCTTACAAGATCATTCAGTTCACCTTGGGTTAGTGGATGTAGTTTGCTCAAAATCTGTGTCACTTGAGGTTGATGGTTCAGGACCACCAATGTCCTCTTCATCAGTGGAAGCAGCTGAAAAGGATTCTGGCACTTTGGGAACTGGTAGGTCATCGCCATGTGGTACCGGAAGTATTGCAGAGGGGATGTTTGGATATTCCAGAGTCCATTTTTTCTTCTTTGATATGCCTTTCCCAATTGGAGGGACCATGCAAAAGTAACAGTTGTTGAGATGATCAGTGGGCTCGCTCCAAATCATTGGGACTGCAAAAGGCATAGCTTGCCTATTGCCAGTCAACCACAGTTTAAGATGTGCTGCACATGTATTGCAGCATATGTGTGGCACCCAGCTCTTATCTTGATCTCCTATTCTGCAGCCAAAATACAAACTGTACACCTTCTGGCATTTCTAACTACGATACTTTTGATAAGGACAAATGCACTAACTAATGGTAAAATTTTATCAGAGATAAGGTATTTATTCACAAAGGTGATGTAATCATAGGTAGGATTGCATCATCAACTTCTAGTAACATTTTTATTGGTCATTAGAAAAAATTATGCAATCGCCCACAACAGTTGCGTCATATATATATAAATTTACCGTAATTAAATAAACTAGTAGCATATATCTTGAAAACTAGAGCCAATCAACATTTTTAAATGTCATTTTCGTTTTCAGCACACCAAAATTAGTTAAGATCAGCTATTTTCATTTCTGGTACATTTTGGTTGTTGACTAGTGTAATCAGCTGTATCTATGAACACTCGTGCCTCATAAATTCAATACACTTCCTCAGGACTCCAGACATCTCCGGAACTCCCTTTCAATAATCCCATATCACCTAGTCTCCCAGACCTAATGGCCATCTTCACAACCCAATAGCACCTTACGCAATATATATATACTTGTATATATATATATATGAGAACATGGACATCAATCAGTCTCCAATCGGCAAAAGTCACTATATATATATATTAGAACTCTAGTCAAAGGGCGAATACTCATTTTTTGCTTCGAGTGAAAGTAAATATGTAGTCGCCCCACTTGAATATAGTCAAAAGGATTTTTCTGCGCATGCGTCGATTTAGGGTGTCGACGAAGAAGGCTGTCATGTCATGGCTGTTTTTTTGGGCCGGTCGTTTAGAAACGTTGTAGAATGATCTCTGTGAATGATTCTAGGAAGGAGATGGTGTCTCTGCATGATTGTATGATCAGAGATTCTCCTAATGTTCTTTGTTAACGCCAAGGAATGGTAGCGTGCGTTATTCGCTATTGTGTTTATTCCTAAATCAAGGTAAAACCAGACCTTTTTGCTGAACTTTGTGGCTAGGCCTAGATGGCAGATGTATTATCGCACATTAGAATTGTTTGAATGCAGATGAAGATGACGTGTAATCCAGCAGCACTGGATTACTTGATGAAGCAGCCTTGTTGATAACAGAATGTATGGAAGCCCTATGAGAACATTTATGCTCGAATTATGAATTAATTCTGATTATCATTTATCATCCTGGGTGAGCGAAGCTCAAGGAGGAAAGCCATTTTGAATTCCCGTCATTGTAAACGGATCATTGTCGGAGAACAGAAAAAGGTCTTATTATCGGACAATGGTACAGATATCTACATATTATGAAAACCCACTATTGTGGTCTCACATTGGTACTATCAAGTTTTGATAAACTTACGGCTTGTGAAACTTAGCCAAAAGAAGGTTCTGACAGTGAACCATTGTGATGATGTATTTACCTTTACTGACGCGATTAGTCAGGCATTGTGATGATGTATTTACCTTTACTGACGCGATTAGTCAGTGGAAGCATGTGGCGATAGACCACCAGAACATTGAGTGCTTGCCTACTATCGCCCCATTGTATTTATATGCTACATGAATATACAGCTGATGTTGCCACCCATTTGTCAAATATATGATGATATTTTGCCAACCTGTACTGTGACTATAATCGTGATGTCCGAGTGTGCGTCCTTATTAAACCATAGAAACGTCCACAGTCGTCTATGTCATTGACTTCCAGCTGAGTGAGTGTGTGTCAAGTCCATTTGTCAACTCTACAGAACATTCCATCATTCGCGTACCTTGCACTCTCACTCCATGTTTACACAACCCTGCGTCGGTCGAGTTGACCTTTATTTTCCCTCACACGCCCAGTCTTCACCTACTTACAACACCCATCATTAACACCACTGATTGTTGATTTGCGGTACACTAACGAAGATTTTGAGAATACCCTGGACAGAAAAAAAGACCAACAGAGAAGTACTGCACTCACTAAATGTACAGGAACATTGGCTCCTAAATACCATCGCAATAAGGAAGCTGAAATTTTTCGGTCATATAAAAAGACATAATAGTCTGGAAAAAACAGTGATGGAAGGCATGGTCCCTGGAAAAAGGGGAAGGGGTCGACCTAGACGACGGTGGACCCAGGACATCACAGAGAGTCTGAACTTGTCTTTGGCGGATGCAGGTCGACTTGCCCAGAATCGTGATGCGTTCAGAGCAGCTGTAATGGAGACAACGTTCTGGAAAGAATACGTCACATGATGAACGAAGATTTGGGATTGTTACACTGGTGGCCAGATTCCTGGGTCTAACCTTCGCAGAGGACTGATTTGGAAATCGACTACTGATGGTTCCCTGACGCCTCATACGACACACTAGCAGTACAACTCTACAGTCGATGTCAGCATGACCTGTCCTGTCAGCGTATGCAGTAACTAGGTCAGCGCTTATTGACATCTACGTTGTGCAGACATTCCTACACATAACAGCGCGGAAAGTACAGACATTGTTTATATTAAACAGACATTGCTATATAACAGAATACTTTGGAGACCACTATCTATTGTCGTTGTTGCAGTTCCCTTCAACGGTGGATCTTCTCTACATTATTATCTAGTGTTGAACTTTAATAGTTTAGGCCAGTATTAATTTATTAAAGTGGCAGTTAATTTTGATTGAACTGTACCATTATATTGTATATCTGAGCCTTCTCTCTGCAACACATTGCATTATATTACATATGTATTTATGCTATATGTATTTATGTGTACATGTTTATATGTGATATTTGTGTATATTTCTGTGGGCGGTTGGTGAAGTGACTAATATGAGATTTCCCAAGTAGCATAGGGCTTATATTAGTGGTCTATAGGTGCGAATTCTCTTAATTGAAAATTTGCTAGCGACAATTTGTTGCTATTTCTGTTAGTTGTGAAGACGCGTTTTTCTTCGTTGTTTTTGTAATATTTTTTCTGTTCTTTAGTTTTGTTTTGATTTGTTTGTATATTTGTAGGTCTACCCTTTCCTATCATTCAGTTCTATACAATTTTATATTTATACACTGTGGCGTTATTTGTTTTGTTTATTACGGGCAGTTATCATCACAGGTTCTGTGATTATTTTCTTCTGTTTTTCGATTTAACTTATTTGATTTCTGCGCATGTTTTCGTATTGTCCTTCTTGATTGTCCTCCTTGATTGTCCTTTGTGTGTGTTCTTGATTGACAAAAGTCATATAAAATATATTTGATCATACACTACTAATTGTGTAGTGAACTTATGGGAAAGAATCAACTGATGGTTAATTGCTATTACTAGAGGTATACAGTTGATTATACAAGACCTTATTTAAAGGCTTGTTGCCCACAGAGATTGGGATATAGAGAGCTGATTATACAAGTTTTGGTTAAAAACTTGCTCCTGTTTGGTTGAAATAAATTTGTTATTTCAGTGATAATAGCCACATATTATTAAATAGTATGGCAACTTTAGACTACTTCATTGAGCAAGGGAGAGCCCTTGGGATGACTCCTGAGGAGTTAAAAGAGTTTGCACTCTCTCATTATGCCAAAGCACAGAAGGATGAAGAGAAAAAAACAAAAAGCTGAGGCTGAAGAGAAAAAACTAAAAGCTGAGGAGAAAAAAATGGAATTGGAAGCTGAACAAAAGAAATTGCAGATGCAGGTAGAGGAAAAGAGAATCCAGATGGAAATGGAAAAAGAACAAAAGAGATTAGACAGAGAAGCTGAGGCTGAACAAAAGAGATTAGACAGAGAAGCTGAAGCCGAGGAGAGAAAAGCAAAAAGGGAACATGAAGAAAAACTGTTAGCATTTGAGTTAGAAAAATTAAAGTTGACAAATATGGGTATTGCTAATTAGTCAAATGGTAATAGTGGTTAACCCTTTACTTACAAGGTCAAGGTACCAGCGTTCAATCCTTCTAGTGATGACATAACATTCTGGCTGGATAGATTTGAACGCTCTTGTCGAGCTTATAATGTGGATAAATCACAATATGCTAACCAGTTATCAGAAAATTTGAAAGGTGATTCTCTGACTAGTTTAAGTTTGGTTGAAGAGACTGACAAGGATAATTATGATGTTATTAGGGCAGCTTTATTGAAAAAATATCAATTAACAGAGGAAGGTTACCGTCTTTTGTTTAAGAAAATGGTACCTGAATTAGGGGTAGAATTCTCAGAATTCATTGCACGGACACGTCTTACATTTAATCGTTGGATTGAGCTGTCCAAAACAGAGAAGACATATGAAGCCCTTATGGACTTGTTGCTCAGAGACAAGATTATGTCAAGTGTAAATAAACCATTCCTTGAATTCCTACATGAGCGTAAATCTAAGACACTAAAAGAAATGGAAGAATATTGTACCCAATACGTCACGGCACATCCGGACGTAGCTTTTAGCAATGCTAAGGTTAAGGAAGGCATGCCAGTTGCTTCAGCAACACCATACAACCCTAATTACTCACACAAATTTCAGGGACCACAAAACAGGTATGATAAAAAGGGTAACCATAATAGTTATCAAAACCAAGGTAACCAATCATTTCAGGGTTCTTCTGCGAAGAACTGGAGACGAGCCGACAGCCCTCGATACAGGGGTGGTCACAATTATAGAAATTTCCGCAGAGGAAGTCATTATAGAAACTATACAAGTTATCCATCATGGAGACAACAAGACCATAATTACAGAGATACTCATTATAATGAATGTGATAATGGTAACCATGAGAACTATGACTCAAACCCAAATAGGGGTTACAATAGAGGATGCAATAATGATTATAGAGGCAATAATAATCGAGGTAGATCACAATACAAAAAACATAAATCACATTACCAGACAAACTCTGCACAGCAAGAGTCACATGAAGCCTATAAACAGACTAAAGATAATAATGACGCTAATAATATGGCATGTTCCGCTTTTGATTTTGGGAGAGCATCTCAATGCCCCCAATGCAAAACATTATTTGAACCAACTACGGTCTCCACTTTAAGTTGCGGCCATCCTCTTCCCGCTCTTCCTGCGTCAGTAGCGCATGATGGAAGAGGTTCTCTCGTCTTACACAAAGGTCTAGTAAATGACAATCCAGTCTCAGTTCTTTTTGATTCTGGATGCACCACATTTGGTGTTAGGCAGTCACTCGTAGATCCTTCTCGTGCCACAGGAAAAGTAGTCAAATGTGTAACATTTGGCGGCACCGTAGAGAAATATTCTACTGCTATCATTAAGATTGCTACTCCTTTCTTTACAGGAGATGTACACGCATGTCTTCTGCCGAATCCGATCGCTGATTTTATCATCGGTCGTATTCACGGAGTCAAAGAATGTACTCCACAACAAATTTCCGTTTGGGAAAAAGAAAACATGCAAGCTGCTAATGCTGTAGTCACTAGAGCTCAAGCTCTTAATATGCCTCAAACTTCATCTACTGAAGATAATGAAGTGCATAACCAAGATGATCCCTTGGTAATTTCTCGTGACTCATTTATAAAACAGCAAGAAGATGATCCCACTCTAAAGAAATTCTTCACTCTTGTAACAAAAGGTGATCCAAATAAGGATACAAATCGTAAATCTTGGATTACATTGAAGAATGGCGTACTTGTACGTATGGTGCAAGACTCCACTAAGTCAAGTCATTCTCAGATTCTTGTGCCCAAAAATTTGAGAATTAAAATTTTGCAGCACGCTCACGACTCTCAGTGTGCTGGACACATGGGTTTTTCCCGTACTAAGTCAAGAGTCCTTGCGGCTTTCTTTTGGCCATTGGTAAACAAGGACATACGGATTTATTGTCGATCTTGTAAGGTATGTCAAGAGGTGAAATCCAAAGGTCCACGGCATGCTGCACCCATTCAGGCGGCGGACATTCCTATTCGGCCGTTTCAAAAAATGGCCATAGACATTATTGGTCCATTTAAGATCAAGTCTGCCAGAGGACATCAGTTTATCTTGACATGTGTTGATATGTGCACACGTTGGCCAGAGGCTATTCCTCTGAAGAGCATTACTACTGCTGATATTGCAGATGCTCTTTGGCTTATACTTTCTCGTCTGGGGTTCCCCGGAGAGATATTGTCAGACCATGGCACCCAACTAATATCAGATACCATGTCTCAAGTAATGTCTACTCTGCAGATAGATAGATCTTTAAGTAGTATCTATCATCCTATGTCCAATGGGATGGTCGAACGCCTAAATAGAACACTCAAAAACTTGTTAGGGAAGATAACTGAGGATCATCCTCAAGATTGGGACAGGGTTTTACCCGCGGCCCTCTTCGCTTACAGAGAGGTCCCCAATGAACATACAGGATTTTCTCCCTTTGAACTTGTCTTTGGCGCGCGACCGCGCGGCCCTATGTCTTTGCTTCATGATCTCATAACCGCTGATAATATTACCGATGACACAAAATCTTCTTACGAATATGTCATCGCGCTGAGACAAAAGATTATCGACGCATGCAAATTGGCAACTTCTTCTGAATTTGCTAAACAGAAGGCAAGGCAATTTGCCAATAAGAAAAGAACCTTACGACAACTTTGTCCTGGTGACAAAGCATTTGTTTTGCTACCTTGTAGGGAAAATAGACTTCTTATTTCTTGGAAAGGTCCGTACGATATAATCTCGAAAATTTCCGATGTTGACTACTGTTAGATGCTTTTTATGTGAACGTGGGTTTGTTGAATCTGTCTACTTTTGACATAACGCGAATGGATTCAATTTCTGAACAATGTAGTAATAAGTCAACTTGAACTTCCAACCATGGGCACATCAACTAATGCCAAGACGGTATACAGTTCATTCAATTTATTTGACATCATACGGTTGACTAGACGAACATTTAATTTTGACGACGGACGGTTGACGTTCCACCAGACAGCACACAACGTAAGTTTCATATTTAAAATTACAGTTAATTCGTTCCGTAAGATAATCTCGTAGGTAACGTCAGACTAGTTATACAGTGTTCATAACATGGCATCCAAGGAAACAAATGAGGCAGTTATATACGATATGTCAATCTTCCACTGTCCTATGACCTTGGCAATGACGGAGAACCTTGTCAGGTCTTCTATATCATATAATGTTCCGATACTACGTATCTCCTTTTTAGTACTATGGGGCCTCTTACTTCGATCAATGTGAAATAACAATAATACAATTTCCCTGCCCACGACCTTCGTGGCATCATAGCTTAGATATAGCAAATACTTGAGTCACCTCTGCTTTGCGGGGTACGTATTCGTAACGGCCGAATACTGATTCATATCATTAAAATATACCAAGCCAATCCTGGATAATCCTAACGTCGGAATCCGTCGGCTTTAAAATTCATACAATAAGTTCAAGTAGGACTCCATTTTGAACCAATACGTCATTGGTACAACTAGACGTCTACATGAGAACGAAATACATTATTATCTAAATCATACTTGCTTCTCTTCCCAAGAAAAATCACCCAGAATACTGTTGAACCTGAGTCCTCATCTTCTTAACAGACGGACGGTCATACACAAGAATAAAATATTACCCGCAACACGGGTTCGAACGCCACGAATCAATGGACTGATTCTTGGGCACTAAACTTCTCAACCCCAGCTATGACGTAGACTGGTCTTTGGCAACACATGCGGGCGGAGTAACCCAATACTCGCATAAGTGCACAATCGTGCGCTACGAAAATCAAACTCACCAATAATACTTACTATCCTGTAAGTCGGTGCGTAAAGTTTATTACAGAGGTAGGACCACATATTAATAAATATGCGACTACCCTCATATGTAAACGACTGTAAAGGCCTACGAAAAGGGCTCTACAGATTCCTTACCAATCCCCCCAAAAAAATTAATTATATTAATTTTTTTCTTTACTACTCGAAACTAGAGGTGATTCAAGTGTACATTATCATATAGTAATAATATAGCATGACATAGAATCATCAAAACATAAATATGAAATTTAAGTTAACTCAAATAAACAAAAGGTATGCACAAAAGCATACATCCACAATTGACCACCTTTGGTACAATGTGGTAAATGAAATAAAATCGCATTTAGAAATAATGAATTAAACCGAATAGAAACGCAAAATGAAAAGAAATGTAAAAACCAATGAATAAACCGAAAAGTGATGGATATGTCTTAAAAATGACAAGTGAAAAAAAATGAAAGAATACAATTTAAACACGTGTAGAGATCAACACCCTTAACTATGTCTAAAAGTTCCTTTGTGGTACTAATAAAAGTGCAAATGTTAAATCACTGTCCTTACCGAGTGATAAATATTAAATGTTTACAATTAAATATTTCATAGTGATCCAAATTAATTCTTATACTCATTAACTAAGTATCAACGGTTACTAATCTACCGAATTATTTATTTTAAAAACAAATTAACAATGTCATTAAATTTCGTAGATTAAGAAAGTTCCATTGTCCTGTTTGGAAACCGTAAAATAATAATAGGTTCCGTTCCATGAAAAACCAACCAAGTGTTCGCAATGTTATTTCAGTGAGAAAATATAATCTGGTTTTATTCAACGTTATTCTCTCTTCAATATCCTGAGTGAGTAAATGTTATTTTCACAACGATAGTCATATATCTTAACGTTCCATGTTATTTTGATACATAAGCATTGTAGATTTCACTTGACTGAATGTTAATGAGTCTTGTCATAGAGGTATCACACGTAAAAAGTTACAATTGACGAACTGTCAGTGTCGAGGTTCAGTTATCTGCAGTGCGTAGCTGTTAATGTGATTCGTTAGGACATCTCGACAAAACGTCTGCGAGAACATTCTGTGTGCCAGGTATGGATCGAATCGTGAAACTATATGGTTGAAGAGCGATCGCATACCTAGTAGATTTGGCAGATTTCACGTCCTTTGTGTTGAGAGCAGTAAGCGCTTTTTGATCTGATTCCACAATAAAGTGTGATCCAAGCAGATATCTCTGGAGTTTAGTTATTGACCAAACAAGTCCGAGAAGTTCCTTATCTAAAACTGAGTAATTTTGTTCAGTCGGAGTTAACTTCCGTGATACATAGAGAACTGGATGCAAGGTGCCATTATATTTTTGTAATAAGACGCTTCCCACGCCGAAATTAGAAGCATCGCTGCGTAAGACAAATGGTAAATTCGCATTAGGCAACCTTAAAACAGGAGCATCCGAAAAACATTTCTTTATGGTATCCAACGCGATTTGATGTTCGGTTGACCACCGAATCACGTTAGCTGCACCTTTCTTAAGTAATGAAGAGAAAGGAGCAGTAATGGACGAAAGATGTGGTATGAATTTCCCATAATATTGTACTAGTCCTAATAGAGATCGCACTTGTTTCTTTGTTTTAGGTGTGGAGATATTAAGGATTTTAGAGACATTACTGTCCTCTGTATATAACATACCGCGACCAATACGGTGACCCAAAAAAGAAATATCGTGGAAACCCACAAATGCCTTTGATGGCTTAGCAGTTAAGTTATGATTTTGTAACGTGGACAGTAATGAGTTTAATCCTTCTATATGTTCTTCCCATGAGTCACTGAAAAGACAAATGTCATCTATGTACGCAATGACATTGGGATGATGAGATAAAATTCGACGCATCATGCGTACGAACGTGGCAGGAGCGTTGACTAACCCGAAAGGCATAAAATTCCATAGGAATAGGCCCCGGGGCGTCGAGAAAGCAGTGAGTGGCTTTGCCCTTTCTGTCAATGGTACTTGCCAATAGCCCTTTGACAGATCAAACTTAGAGAAGAAAGTAGAATGAGATAATTTTACTAATAAATCTTCTAAAAGTGGCAAAGGTTCTGCGTCAAATTGTGTGACTTTATTTAATTTTCTGTAGTCTACACATAGACGAATGTTATTATCTTTCTTTCTAATTATCACCATAGATGAAGCATATGGTGACAACGATGGCTCAATTATATTTAATCGAAGCATCTCATCTAATTCCTTTTCGACCTATCTCTAAAGTGTAAAGGTATGGGATATGGACGAATACGGATAGGTGTTTCATCAGTTAGAAGGATATCATGTTGAATAGCTGATGTATGACCTGGAATGTCAGTGAGAACCTTATCATACGTTTGAAGTAGTGATGAAACTTGCTGTCGTTGATCAGTCGAAAGAGAAGAAGAAATAGTGACATCATTCCAGTTTTCCGTGGAATGAAGAGGTACAACTGGTATGGGCAATTGTACATCTTGAAAAGAAGACTCTTCTTCTTGTATAACTGACAAATTAGTATAGTTGTGAATGTGAGGGGTAGGATCGTCAGTCGCTTGAAATACTGATTGTAAATAATCAGGACGTGAATAATACTCTTTCAACATGTTAATGTGAAAGGTTTTGTGTTTTCCGTTAATATCGACGATGTAGTCGACATCGGATATTCTTGAGATGATCCTAAAAGGACCTCTCCATGTGATAAGTAGACGATTGTTATGCGAAGGCAGTAAAACAAAAGCCTCGTCACCAGGAATAAGCTGGCGAAGACGTCTATACCGATTTGCAAATAGACGAGCTTTTTCTTTAGACTCTTCGGATGATGCAGTAGCTAACCTACAGGCATCTATTATTCTCTTTCTTAAAGAGATGACATATTCATATGAGGATTGAGTTTCCTCAGGTATATTATCTTCAACCAATAAACCATGGATTAAAGACATAGGTCCGCGTGGTTGTATGCCAAAAACTAACTGGAAGGGAGAAAACCCTGTGGTTTGGTTTTGCACCTCGCGATACGCGAAGAGAGCAGTGGGTAGGACCCGGTCCCACTCCTGAGGGTGATCTTGAGTCATCTTACCCAACAACTGCTTAAGTGTCCTATTTTGTCTCTCAATTAACCCATTGGACATTGCATGGTATATTGAACTGAGAGATCTATCTATACCCAATGTCTTCATAACCTGTGACATGGATTCGGAAATAAACTGGACACCATGATCCGATAGGATCTTACGCGGAAAACCAATGCGTGAAAAGATCAGTATTAAAGCTTCTGCAACACTGGCAGATGAGGTGTTCTTAAGAGGTATGACCTCAGGCCAACGCGTACACATATCGATACAGGTAAGAATATGTGTATGTCCTCTTGCAGATGGCAATATAGGACCAATGATGTCGATCGCCATTTTATCAAATGGTCTAATAGGTATGTCCGCAGCTTGGATAGGAGCATCATGATATGGACCCCTTACTTTAACTTCCTGACATGTCACGCAGGAACGACAATAGAGATTAACATCCCTATGAACGCCAGGCCAATAGAATGCGGATAGCACTCTAGATTTGGTTCGCGAAAACCCCATGTGACCTGCACATTGAGAATCATGAGCATGTCGTAATATTCTAGGTCTCATAGAAGACGGGACCAGAATTTGTGAACGCACCAATGAATCTGTTTCTCTTATTAATCTAACTAAAATACCTTTTTTAAGAGCAAATTGGTGTCTAGACTTTGCAATTGTGTTGTTATTATTTCTCTTAGTCGCCAATTTAAAAAATCTCTGCAAAGAATTATCATTCTTTTGTAAATTAGCAAACAGCTCCCTTGAAATAGGAGAATCATCATCATTACTATTATGAACCGTAGGTTCAGAAGTTGATTCACGCGACAATTCAGTAGCTTGCGCTCTGGTAACCACTGCATTTGCAGCATCAATATGTCGCTTTTCCCATTCATTAATCTGCTCTGGTGTACACTCTTTTATACCGTGTATACAACCAAGGATCACATCGCTAACTGGATTCTGCAGAAGACAGGCATGGATCTTCCCTGAAAAGAAAGGTGTATGTAAGTTAATGATGGCTGTAGGGAAGGTTTCCACAGTTCCCCCGAATGTGACGCACTTGACCACGTTGCCAGTGGCCAAGGAGGGGTCGATCAAAGAGTTCCGCACTCCGACAGTACTGCAGCCTGAATCAAACAAAATAGAGCAAGGAATCGAGTTGATATATCCTTTGTTAAATTTTAAACAACCCTTTCCGTGGTGAACTGATGCAGAAGTAGCTGTACAAACTGCTGGTAGACTTGGTAGAATGTGTCCGCATCGCAGCGTCGTGATCGCCTTGGGCTGGAATAGCGTTGAGCATTCTTGGCATGTCTTTACCTGCTCTAGATCGATACAAGACATAGCGTTATGTTGATTAACATTATTATCATTATCTTTGTTAGTTTGTGATTCAATTGAAGCAACATTTGAATGCTGTCGTGGCGTGCTCGACGATCTATCTCTACGTCGCGATCGAATTTGACTATTGTCATTAAAATTGCTATAATTACTGTTTCTGCCGTCATTAAAATTTGGATGAGTCCGCCAATGAAAGTTATCACTGTTGTGATGTTGGCGAAATGACTTATTCATAAATCTATTTCTATTTTCAGGATGATATGATTGAGATCTCCAGTGTTGTTTATTATTATTACCTTGATTATATTTAGGATTGTTGTTAATAAAATCTCGAGATCTGTGAGATTGACTCCATGATACATTAAATGGAGGAGACTGTTGGTATTGTTTCCCCTTTTGAAAATGACCAAAGTTGAAATTATTATTACTTCCCCTTTGAAAATTTCTATCGCTACTCATCGAACGATTTCTAGGGAAATTGTTTTGTTGCATAGCGAAAGCAACGGGTAAATCGTCCTTAAGCTGCGCATTGCTGACATCCATGTTAGGATAAGCGGTGCAGAAATTTTTACAATGATCTGACATTTCTTTTATATTACCAGGCTTACGTTCATGTAGAAACGCAAGAAATGCAGGACTTACTGCCGATAAGACTTTGTCTCGTAATAATAAGTCGAAAATACCATCATACGATTTCTCTACCTTGGATAGTTCAATCCATCTTTCCAAGGTAAGACGTATTTGAGAAAGAAAATCATCAAAATTCTTGCTAGATTGTGGGAGCATAGACTTGAACTTTATTCTGTATTGATCTTCTGTCATTTGAAATTTGTTTAGAAGAGCGGCCCTAAGAGCATCGTAATCATTTTTATCTATAGAGCTAGTAGTGTGATAAACAGCCATTGCCTCTCCTGTAAGTAATCTGGATAAGTGGGTGCAATATAATGACTTATCCAAGTTGTACGACCGACATGTAGCCTCAAATCTGTCCCAAAAAAATATCACATCGTCGGATGGTGGAGTAAACTTTGGCAATTTGAGATGAACCTCTCGAAAATTCTCATGTCTAGATGAAGACTGGCCTTCCTGAGTCTTTTGTGTATTACATTCACTTGACAATCTTATTCTATCAAATTCCAATTCGGCAAGTTTCAAATCATGCTGACGTTTCCTTTCATTCTCGTCTGTCTCAAGCTGAAGTCTTTTTGTATTTTGTTCAGCTATTAATCTTCTTTCTTCCATTTCCTTTTGTTTAACATCCATCTCAATTTTAAGTAGTCTTTCTTTTTCTGCCGCATCTCTTTTAAATTTTTCTTCAGCCTCGAATTTTTTCTGTTCGGACTCACGCTGAAATCGTTTCTCTTCTAATTCAGCGGCCAATCTCATTTTTTTCTCATTTTCTGCAGCCTCAAATTTCATCTTCTTTTCATTTTCCTCAGCCTCAATCCGTTTTTGATCTGCCTCAAATTTCAAATTTTCCAAACGTAATTTTTCAGCTTCCAATCTTTGAGATTCCAACCTTTGAGATTCTTTATATTCTGTCATAGCAAATGATCTTATTCTGAAATACTTCTACATAAAATGTTACTACACCAAGTGGTCTTCGTTCCTGTCCTAGAACGGTAAATTCAAGTCATATAATAGGCAATTATATTAATAATTAATAAAGTAATTTATGCAATGAAATGTTATGAAAGCAATAACGTGACAGACAATAGGCACAATACTGACACGACACGATAATCAAAGACAAATAAAAACAGTCGCAGAAATCCAATAAAAATAAAATGTGAAACTAAAATGGAATGTCGTAAAGAATTACGATGATAACTGCGATCAAATACTAAACAATACAATTGACAAGACAGTGTAAAAACATATGTTTTGTAAAAAACTGAACGAAAGTCATGTGAGAAAGACAATAATCACATACAAGATACATTATAAAACCAAGGTACGAATAAAAATAACTACGAGAACAACAATTTAAACTTGACGGTACAACTAAAACAGTCAGGTGTCACAGACTACCAGACACAGTGGACCAAAAATCCTTCTATGCTCACGCATAGGAACATTCCACTGCGGGAAGTCTGCAAAACAATACCTATAGAACACTCAAGACGGACCTGTGGTGAAACTGGTATTTTTCCGTCCTAAGTCGCCATTCCCAAACTCCCACGATAAACATCAAACATAGAACATGCAACATGAATAAAGAAGCAGTGGACATATTACTAAGCCAAGGCACAGCTAAACGTAAAACGGTGTAATAACAACACGACGTTTTTACTTATCTCAACCGGCTTAAAAAAAAGGATATCCCTCGCATCCGGGACTGTATGCATGAGCCTTGTAAGAACAATGTATGTAACACTATGATAGTGTCCGATGTTGCAGCTTAGAGATGATGTCCAACGTCGTCCTTGACCTTCAGATAACTGTCGTCTTGATTCCACGTGTATGAGGACGTTTCCTTTTGAAGATCGAGGTATTTCTATTCAACCTATTTATTTGACTTTGAGAACTGTCCCTTCTTGAAAATCGTAATTTCCAAATCACGCTGGTTCCACCATTTCTGTTAGATGCTTTTTATGTGAACGTGGGTTTGTTGAATCTGTCTACTTTTGACATAACGCGAATGGATTCAATTTCTGAACAATGTAGTAATAAGTCAACTTGAACTTCCAACCATGGGCACATCAACTAATGCCAAGACGGTATACAGTTCATTCAATTTATTTGACATCATACGGTTGACTAGACGAACATTTAATTTTGACGACGGACGGTTGACGTTCCACCAGACAGCACACAACGTAAGTTTCATATTTAAAATTACAGTTAATTCGTTCCGTAAGATAATCTCTTAGGTAACGTCAGACTAGTTATACAGTGTTCATAACATGGCATCCAAGTAAACAAATGAGGCAGTTATATACGATATGTCAATCTTCCACTGTCCTATGACCTTGGCAATGACGGAGAACCTTGTCAGGTCTTCTATATCATATAATGTTCCGATACTACGTATCTCCTTTTAGTACTGGCCTCTTACTTCGATCAATGTGAAATAACAATAATACAATTTCCCTGCCCACGACCTTCGTGGCATCATAGCTTAGATATAGCAAATACTTGAGTCACCTCTGCTTTGCGGGGTACGTATTCGTAACGGCCGAATACTGATTCATATCATAAAAATATACCAAGCCAATCCTGGATAATCCTAACGTCGGAATCCGTCGGCTTTAAAATTCATACAATAAGTTCAAGTAGGACTCCATTTTGAACCAATACGTCATTGGTACAACTAGACGTCTACATGAGAACGAAATACATTATTATCTAAATCATACTTGCTTCTCTTCCCAAGAAAAATCACCAGAATACTGTTGACCTGAGTCCTCATCTTCTTAACAGACGGACGGTCATACACAAGAATAAAATATACCCGCAACACGGGTTCGAACGCCACGAATCAATGGACTGATTCTTGGGCACTAAACTTCTCAACCCCAGCTATGACGTAGACTGGTCTTTGGCAACACATGCGGGCGGAGTAACCCAATACTCGCATAAGTGCACAATCGTGCGCTACGAAAATCAAACTCACCAATAATACTTACTATCCTGTAAGTCGGTGCGTAAAGTTTATTACAGAGGTAGGACCACATATTAATAAATATGCGACTACCCTCATATGTAAACGACTGTAAAGGCCTACGAAAAGGGCTCTACAACTACATTGTCGATATTGATGGAAAGCATAAAACCTTCCACATCAATATGCTTACGGAATTCCATGAACGTCCTGATTATTTACAGCCTATTTTCCAGGCAACGGACGATTCTCCAGTCCAACATGGTCATTACTCATCACTGTCCGTAATACAGGATGAGGAAACAAGTTTTTCGGGTGTTAATCTTCCGCTTCCGATGATTCCACTTCATTCTAGTGAATCCTGGAAAAATGTTACTGTTTCTCCTGATTTATCTCTAGGAGAACAGCGACAAGTTTCGGTTATGTTACAAACATTTCAGGATGTCCTTACTGACATTCCTGGACAAACTCATGTCATTGAACATGACATTATTCTAACTGACCATAATCCTATTAGAGTCAGACCTTATCCTATTCCTATACATTTTCAAGCACAGGTTGAGAAGGAGTTGGATGAGATGATAGATTTTAAAATAATTGAACCATCCACTTCTGCATATTCTTCACAGATGGTTATTGTTCGGAAAAAAAGACAATAACATACGTCTTTGCGTTGACTATCGCAAATTGAATCAAGTTACGAAGTTCGATGCTGAACCTATGCCTTTACTAGAAGAGCTACTTACTAGGCTTTCTAAATCTCATTTGTTCACTAAACTTGACTTTTCTAAAGGATATTGGCAAGTTCCTTTATCTGAACGCGCCAAATCAATTACGGCTTTTTCTACACCTAGAGGTGTCTCTGCATGATTGTATGATCAGAGATTCTCCTAATGTTCTTTGTTAACGCCAAGGAATGGCGTGCGTTATTCGCTATTGTGTTTATTCCTAAATCAAGGTAAAACCAGACCTTTTTTGCTGAACTTTGTGGCTAGGCCTAGATGGCAGATGTATTATCGCACATTAGAATTGTTTGAATGCAGATGAAGATGACGTGTAATCCAGCAGCACTGGATTACTTGATGAAGCAGCCTTGTTGATAACATAATGTATGGAAGCCCTATGAGAACATTTATGCTCGAATTATGAATTAATTCTGATTATCATTTATCATCCTGGGTGAGCGAAGCTCAAGGAGGAAAGCCATTTTGAATTCCCGTCATTGTAAACGGATCATTGTCGGAGAACAGAAAAAGGTCTTATTATCGGACAATGGTACAGAGATCTACATATTATGAAAACCCACTATTGTGGTCTCACATTGGTACTATCAAGTTTTGATAAACTTACGGCTTGTGGAACTTAGCCAGAAGAAGGTTCTGACAGTGAACCATTGTGATGATGTATTTACCTTTACTGACGCGATTAGTCAGGCATTGTGATGATGTATTTACCTTTACTGACGCGATTAGTCAGTGGAAGCATGTGGCGATAGACCACCAGAACATTGAGTGCTTGCCTACTATCGCCCCATTGTATTTATATGCTACATGAATATACAGCTGATGTTGCCACCCATTTGTCAAATATATGATGCTATTTTGCCAACCTGTACTGTGACTGTCATCGTGATGTCCGAGTGTGCGTCCTTATTAAACCATAGAAACGTCCACAGTCGTCTATGTCATTGACTTCCAGCTGAGTGAGTGTGTGTCAAGTCCATTTGTCAACTCTACAGAACATTCCATCATTCGCGTACCTTGCACTCTCACTCCATGTTTACACAACCCTGCGTCGGTCGAGTTGACCTTTATTTTCCCTCACACGCCCAGTCTTCACCTAATTACAAACTACAACCCATCATTAACACCACTGATTGTTGGTTTGCTGTACACTACTGATTTTGGGGATTGTTACACATGCACTCTGTCATTCCAGGGTGACCAGAATAACATCAGAACACATCTGTAAAAACAACACCGACATCCGAAATATATAGGAGCAATACACACATGCGGCCTCACTCTGGCATAACACACCGCCCTATGCCCCCTGAACCCTTGGCTTTCCTCTGCTCTCCTTTTGACCTCTCCTACATACTAATTAATGACGTCATATCTGGCTATAGCTAGACGATAGACCGTAATAAAACCCTAATCGACGAAGCAGCTATTTAATAGCTAGATTCTTCCTTCTTTTTGAATCTTTTACCCGCCGACCGTTCAAAGCAGTCAGAGGCCAGTAAACGCCTAGTGGCGCTTCTTGTAGGGCAACAAACAAATTGGATTCCACTTTGCTCGGGTCGGAAAGCCCATCCTTCGAAAAAAAAACAAAGCCCCATTGCTCCCATACCCGTGGGTTTTCATTCTTGGCATCTCAGCCTCCACATTCCTCCCGCAAGTTGTTTTTGGATCGGTCTTTTCGTTTTCCCTTCAGGGGGTGGACCATTAGCATAGCATAACAAGTTACAACAACCTTTCATATATACTCATATTATCTTTAATAATTTAAATATCTATAAATATACCTAGATTTACTAGTTATTTCCTCTATTCAATAACCCTTATACAAAAATATGCTTAATAATAACACCCTCTTAACCAGAGACATTCATACCACATATACAACCTTACAAATTATCTATAAAAAACTTAATATTGCTCAAATAAAAAAATTTTACAAAATTATATATTAAATACATAAAATTTACCAATCCCCACAATACAATTTATTATATATACTTAACCCCACAACCACAACAACAAATAAAA
>JAMPIV010014647.1:20000-65868 GCA_024509875.1 Oreohelix idahoensis | reverse complement strand
GTCCCCCCCCCCCTGTGCGTTTGGGTGATATTGTGTGAGGTAGATGAGGTGTTATTCTGGGGTTGGTTGGTGTGTATACCCCCTTAAAAAAAAATTAAAATTATGATCCACATTTTTTTTTTTATCGGGAGGAGGTGGTGCTTTGTGCGTGAGAAAATTCCCGCAAACAATCGTTTTATTACAATATATCTATTTTTATAACCAGAGGGCAACACCTGCGCTTGATGAAATTTAGAGTTCACTTTCTCTGGTAAGCAGTTGTCTCCTGAGCTTGGTATTGAATGGTTGGCAACCTGTTGGGTTATCCTTTTAAGGTAATCATTCTTACGCTGGTTCGTAGTAAAGGTCCTTGCGTCTTAAGTTCTGAGCTGTGGTCATTTTGCGCTGGACTGCGCATGACTGGTCTTGCTTCTTGGTCGATCGATTTCCGCCCACCAGTCAGTGAGCGATTTTGAATAGCTAAAAAAGATGCCCCGCTGAGAGGGGATCTCCGCTATTTTTTGTTCTGTCAGGAATGTGAAGTCCTCTTAATGGATATTTCGTTTATTCGAGATAATACCTCTAGTGTATTTCCACATGCCGGGAGGCGTAATATTTCTGTGTATTTCCTGAAGGCAAGGTAAATTAACTTTTCATTAACTCTATCGATTTTTGGTCGTGAGCGATTTTTGATTCATAGCCTGTCTTCGAAAGGCGTCGTCACGAGATGTTTTCCCAGCTCACATGTCGCTGTATTGTACTGCATCGGTTGATGCATGTCCCAAGGACCATTACTTGCTACTTTGTTACATGAACTAGGTTTGGAAAACCTTTGTTATCTAGAGGATATTTTTGAGGACATTATTTATACTTCGGCAGACGTGCCTGTCTTGCTGAAGTCAGATTAAGGAGAGTGAACTGATCTCATACATCTGGTTATCTTCTGGCTAAGATAGAAAGGGATGGAGAATTTTCCCGACTACATTACAGCCTTATAATGTATTGACATGCCTGTGAATCACCTTTATTATGATGCTGTCTACCGTCCATTGCTATACTGACATTGTTGCTGTGATAATGACTGTCTGATGTACCTACATATTCGCGTATACATTTTGTCACTGTGGCGTCCACAATAAATGATACAGAAAAACGTCACTAGCTGTTACAAGCATCATTGACTTTATACGTCGTGAGTTAACTGACGTCTTTGTATGGATTGCCCTGTTTTTGTATGATCATTGTTTGTACATCATCTACACACTTCACAAAACCAGACCACGGGCACCATCACTCACCTCATGGTGCACGCGTCATTTGGCGGCCAATTACTCAATCATAATATAAATTGGGCGTCATCAGTAGACTGCTGGTTTATGTGTCAATGTCCGTTTAAGGATGCAATGCAGTATTGTCGTCAGAACATCACAGCTATATGCACGCGCAGCTAGACATGGCTACCTGCCGACAGTGAGACTGCGAGTCTGAAGATATTCATACGAATTTGACGATTATTCTTCTCCTTCTGAGAATTCTAGTTAAATACTAACCTCCATAAAATTCCCTCTCATATAGAGTTCTAGGACTGACCCTGGTCCATCAAAAAATGCATATATAAATGGCTATATCATGCCATTGAATTGGAAGGTTAGAAAAAAACGCAGCTATTCAGCTTGGCGGTCAAGTAACAAAGGGTAGCGTTTCTTAGTTACCGACTGTGTCCTAAACAACGCTATACACGTCATGATCGATCGTGTATGGAGCGTTCAGTAATTGAAACATCTATCGCAATATATTAAATGCCTTAACCTTTTACAATTGCACGTCTGATAACCTTTAGCAGACGGCGTTAATATCATATACCGTAACAATTCCCTGTACACCCGGGAAAAAAAATCGATAGATTTTTTTTCAAGATCTATCCGACTTAACAATTTTTCAAAAAAAATTTAACACAATTGTGACATATGGCCGACGATGTTCTGAGTAGAACCGTGTCGCGGTCATGTCAACCAACTATTTGTCATAGTCATCTAACATTAATCACATGATATATCAATTATGCATATTATTATATCAACTAAATAAAATGTCCAATGTTAATAGTGAATGATAGAATTAAATGAAAGTAATGTCTGTCGTATTAGTATGTCATATAGGAATTAATTTGACTAATTAAAATTAAATTAATGAATTAAACTAACGCGATGTTATGAGAGAAGAAAAAACAAAATAAGTGAGAAGAAGTAGAAAGAAATTCGAATATAAGTTTAACTTAATTGTGTGTGTTAAGTGTTAGTGAATAATAACTATCTAATTTAACTAACTAAATAATGTATAGGTACATTTAAAAAAAATATTAATCTAATACTTGTGTGAGATTTATTTTCTCTTTTCATAATTTCTTCTTTTTATATTTCGTTCTCTTTTTTTTTTCTTTCATTTCATTTTTTTCTCACATTTCATTTTATTGATAATAATTCAATTAAGAAGTTAAGTTAACTAATTAATTAGTATAGGATATGATGATCCATCCGTAGTCTTGATCCTGATGAATTCTTTTAGGCAAAAATGTTCAAACGTTTACGTTGGAAAGAAATGTCATTTATCACAGCATCCAAGAATTAAGTGCACATAGGACAATAAGTTCGACTTGTCGTCAGATATTGTTCCATGATTGTTCAACGAATATTCATATATCGTGTATGGACGTTAGACGAAGTTTGAATGACAATATGTATACCTTGATTGTCTTTAGTTCCATTCTGTGATGCATATAGTGTTTATAAAGTTTAAATTGAAGGCAAGGTTAGTTCCTTTATAGTTGATATGTTTTAGGAATGTTAATGTTGATTATTCGTCGTCAATAGGATTACGTGACAACGCATCAGCCACAATGTTTTCAGTGCCAGGAATATGTTCAATGGAGAATTCAAATGGCTGTAGGATGATTGAATATCTGGCGAGTTTCTGGCTTTTATGATTAGATCGACGCAAGGATGCTACAGCACGTTGGTCCGTCTGTATGGTGAAGGGAGCACCAAGCAGGAACTTTTCGAGTTTAGTTATTGCCCATATCACAGATAAAAGTTCCTTGTCGACTGTTGAATACTTTGTTTCTGCAGGCTTTAGCTTTCTTGAAATGTATAAGGTAGGATGTAGAATGCCATCATGGTTCTGGAGCAGGCATGCACCAATGCCGTAGTTACTAGCATCTGTTCGTAAGAAAAATCTTTTGGAAGCATCGGGGAAGTCTTAAAATTGGTTCATGCGAGAACAAATTTATAATTTTGTTGAAAGTTTCATTGCATGTACCAGTCCATGTCACCTTCACCGGCATGTCTTTTTTTTAACAATGAAGACAATACAGCCGTGATGGATGACAAGTTTGGTATGAATCTACTGTAATATTGAACAAGTCCTAACAAACTCCTGACCTGTTTCTTCGTCTGAGGAACTGCTATGTTTAGAATTTTGGAGACTGTACTAGGTAACGTTCGGATATATCCCGATCCAATGATATGTCCCAAAAAGGTTATCTCATTACACGCAATTTGCACCTTTGTAGGTTTAGCAGTTAGATGATAATTCCTTAGAGTGTCGAAAACATATCTAAGTCCCGAAACATGTTCCTCAAACGACGAACTAAACAAGCATATGTCGTCAATATATGTAATAACGTCTGGTCTACCTGATAAAATTTGTCGCATCAGGCGAATGAAGGTAGCTGGCGCATTAACAAGCCCAAAAGGCATCACATTCCACTGGTATAGACCTTGTGGAGTGGAAAATGCGGTGTAGTACTTAGCCTTTTCGGTCAGTGGTATCTGCCAATAACCTTTAGTTAAGTCTATCTTACTAAATATAGTTGCGTTGGATAGCCGTGGCAGTAAGTCGTCGATAAGTGGATGTGGTTCGCTGTCAACTATAGTCTTAGCATTTAATTTTCTATAATCAACACATAGTCTGATGTTATTGTCCTTCTTCCGGACAATCACTAATGGAGAAGAGAATGGCGAATTACTAGTCTCAATGATTCCCAGAGACAACATCTGTTCAAGTTCCTTAGTAGTTTTAGCAAGGAAATGTAAAGGAACAGAATAGGGATGTACACGAATAGGTGTATCATCATTGAGAGTAATGTCATGACTGATAGCCGATGTGCGACCCGGGACGTCGGTCAACACATCTGGATAAGATTGTAATAGATTAGCAATCTGTAGACGCTGTTGCGGTGTAACCGTTGAAGAGATGGTTACATCCCGCCAAGATTCAGTAGGTTGAACTACTGGTACCGGTAACGGTAACTGTACCTCAGGAAAAGAAGATTCTTCTTCCTGGATGACAGATAAGTTAGAATAATAACAAGTAGATACTGTGTTGTCATCTGGTTCATGAAAAATGGACTGTAAGTGTTCAGGACGTGTATGAAATTGCTTGAGCATGTTAATATGAAATATCTTTTTATGTCCCTTGATATCTAAGACGTATAAGAATAAACGACCAATAAGGAAAAGAAATGATGACTGACTAGAGCTGAGTCATCAAGAATTAAGACAAATTGGGTGAGCGTACACCCTTATCTGCGTGGCGCAGAATCAGGTACTAATTGTAACTTTAGATAACGGTGATGAAAATAAACACCATTATCACGCTCGATTACCCAACGAGCGTCTCGATTGTTATGAAATGTAACCATCGCCTGTCTATTCTGCCCATTGCATGATGGCAGAAGACGAACAAACTTAACGTTTGCTGTATAATCAAAAAAAATTCTAAGTGCCTGCCATGTAGTATCCTGCGGCAGATTTCGCACTAACACTGTGCGAGAATACGCACTTTTCCCAATATATGTAGTATCATTGTCACGAAATAGTGGACAATGATGATATGTATTCTTTGTCAAAGAATTAACCTTCCCTTTCAACACCGACATTGTCTTTCTGTTGGATGTCGTATCATCCTGACTGGACTGAGGATGATACCTATCATCACCAAAGGAATCATTAATTTCCTGGGGAACAATCCTTACTACCATGGATGCGTCCCAACATCAGATCTGCAATTGGATTCTGAAGCATGCATACTTTTACGTTCCCTGTGAAAAAAGGTGTGTTAACATGAATAATAGCTGTGGGGTAAAACTCAATAGTTCCCCCAAAAGTCATGCAACGGACATATTCCCCCGTTGCACAGCTAGGATGTACCAGCGACTGTCGTACACCAATCGTTGTGGATCCTGAATCCCTCAGCACTGAGACGACGGATCCATTAACTAATCCCCTGTTAAAAATTAGTAGGCCTGTTCCATCGTTGACTGCAAGACCTACCTCTGGTGTAATATGTCCGCAGTTAAGCACTGTTTCTTTCGCCTTCTGAAAAATAAGATTGCATTGTTGGCAACTATTTGCCACATTATAATTAATAGCAAAACATGCAGCAGAAGACTGTGTTGTATTATTGTCAAGTGGGACCTGAGCTATAGGGGTAGTATTATTTGTAACTGCTGCCCCTGTATTATGGTTGTAATGAGATGATCCCCGAGAATGAGATCGATTCCGAGTATAATTGTTAGAATTATCTCGTCGTCCTCTATAGTAACTGTTATCTCGATGTCTCGAGCCATGATTATTACCATTCCAGTTACTATTATTATTGGGAGTATGTGATCGATTATAATGAGTGTTATGTTGACCATTGTGGTAGTTTGTTTGAGGTGAATAATTTCTATCTCGTGATCTACCTCTGTTGAACTCATTTTTATTGTTGAAATCATTATTATATCCCTTTTGAAAGTGAACATTGTGATTTCTTTGGAACCTGCTTCTGTCTACACTGTGATGTCTTTGTTTGTTATTATGATTGTAGGCCATATTAGACGCCACAGGTAGAGGTTCTCTTAATGAGGAGTTAGAAATGGTTGCATTCGGATGTGCCGAACAGTAGTTTAAAGAAATTTTTTCTAAATCGTCCATAGTACCTGGTTTACGCTCCTGCAAATATGCAAAAAATGGCTGGCTAACCGAAGATAATACCTTATCCCGTAGTAGTAAATCAACTAATTTGTCGTATGATTTGTTGACTTCTGCCAGTTCAACCCATCTATTAAATGTATTGCGTATATTCGCAATGAATCCTGCAAAATCTTTTGGAGATTCAGGTAAAATTCCCTTAAATTTCAACCTACAGTGTTCCTCGTCCAGGTGAAACCTTCGTAAAAGCAAGGACTTAATAGCACCGTAGTTATTTGCTATTGATGGGTCAGCATTTTGAGAAGCCGTCAATGGTTCTCCAACCAAGAATTCATTTAACTTGAGTACCCATGACTCTTCAGGCAAATGGTTTGTTTTGCAAGTCTGTTCAAAACGTGACAGGAACGATGAAAGGTCGTCCACGTTCAAGTTGAGAGTGGGTAATTTAAAGTTGTAGAAATGTTTAGTTTGGCTGGATGATGATCCATTTTGTGCGTTATTATTCTGGTTTGCATCAGCACTTTGTGCTTGTAATTTTGCTGTCTCCAATTTAATACGCGCCAATTCCATTTCTTGTTGTAAAATAATTTCCTCTCGTTTCAATTTATTCTCTTCTTCCTGTTGAGCAATTTTCTCTTAATCTATTTTCCTTGGCAATTTGCTTCATCTCACGTTCCTCTTCCTCTTTCTTTAATGCAGCCTTTTGTTCTGCTTCTTTTCTTTCATATTTTTTCCAGTTCTGCCTCAGCAAACTGACGAAGTTCTTGAGATTTATAACCATATTCCCGACCAATTTTAACGAAATGGTCTATAGTAAGCATTTTGACTTTTATCTGTAAGTAATTATTGATAATTACTGATTAAAATAGTCAATAGTAGCTTCAGAGTAATTATTATACTTACTCAACTTAGAAATATTCAATATAAATAATCACAATAGTACTGAACTCTAATGTCTAAGTTCAACTAATAGACAATATTTTGTAACAATATTGTATCTAAATAATACTATATCATAAATAGTTATGATATCTGTTAACTATTATGTAATTACTTCACACAATTAATCTTAATATCCAATAATGTTGGGTATGATTCCTAGTAATTATATTGTTCAATGTACTAAGTCACTCTCTTAGTACCAGAAAAGTATATTAAATAATATACAATGGGTCTATTACCTCAAAGGTAGCTATAAGATTATTTTATTTTGTCAATATATATATATTATATTATTATGCCCTAGGCATCTATTATAAATTGTAGTGCTACTTTCTTGGACTATCACTGCATAATTATGCAATGTCCCATATTAACCTTAAATATCAGAAAAAATTAAATTACAAGTGTATTATTGCATATAATATCATATTATTAATGTAGTATTTAATATATATTATGAGGACAAACAAAACAATGATGCAACTAAAGGGTACAAACAATGTTAAGACGCAAACAAGACATTTTCACAATTAAAAATGAATTTATGAACTGAATAAAACAAGCGGAAATGTCACAAGCCAAATGAAGGGTCAAGGTCTGACCCGAGGTCAACTTAATATTCAAAGTACACAAAAAAAAATGACTGCAAAAAAATGATGACATCACAGGACTCATAACGGACGAAAATTTAACAATCATCAAATAAATGATAGTAAGAGGAGACTGGACGAAATAGTTAACAAACATGATACAAAACTAAAAAAAATTGTTAACTGAGTACGAATAAAATACGCCAGTTATCTACGGAACGGTACAGCTAACACAAATCGTCAAACGGTAGCAGATTTGGACAGACAGTCCAATGGCAAACCTCAATGGGGCTTCCAAAAGTGCAATCGTTTAACTGCCCTAAGACCGACTGAAATCTAGGTGGTCAGCTGTTCGCGACATTCCCCAGAGATTTCAGTTCCCTCCAACCGGCCCACTAATTAACAACACATTAAAACAACAAAAAATACATTAAACATAGGTAAAAACATGCCGATGTAGGCAGAGGGCATGGACTCAGTTAGCACTGTTTGCAATAACAACAGTTAAACACCTAGACTTATCTTTTCCGTTGCTTAGATCAGTGCTAGAGGTCGTCAACAGCTAGGCTAATGCCCCTGACTGTCTGCTCCTGTAGTCCATATCGTGTGTTTGCTTCAATGGCTCATATTTCCCCTGGTTAGGCTTAGAAAGTGACTTTGGTTTTCTCCGACGGTTCACCTACACGACTTTCAGTGACGTCACGTTATTAGGCATTATAATGAGTACTGCGTCATCTTCGACTGGATCATGTGATCGAAACTTGATCATAAATAATTCATTCGAAAGTCATGAAAAAATTTTTGGTTTTTTGGTTGTTTTTCGGTCCACGTACCGGGCACCACTGTTACACCACTGTTACAAGGTGTTGGTTTGCTCTGAACAATGTTCCATGTGATATGAATAAAACAATTATAAATTTCTGGCCATTGTTTTTTCATTGATATGTTAGTTTTTTCCATTCAGTGATAGTGCATCGTGCCTTCGATGGAAGATTAAGCGAATGCGGGGGTGGAAGATTTCGAACAATAATTGAACCTTGGAATACGATTGATTTGATAAGTCATTTCATTGAGTCCGTACATTTAATCCACAGTTGTACACACAAGATGATCATTTCATATAGGAGTAGAGCATAAGTCCATATAAGTCATGCATAAATTAATTTCTAGTTAAATACTACATCATCATCATCATCTTCTCTGAGAACTTACATAGCTTGAGCCCACTTTGATGTCTATACACCCTTGCTCTTTTCAGAGAAGGGGGTATTACTTATAAGACCAGTCTCTTATCTGGCACTATCCTGGTATCCTCTGATACACCTATTTGTCCAGGATAGCCTATACTTTTATTAACATCAAAACCTCTTATGACAGGGTCCACAATGAGATCCTTCTGCATGTAGTCAACCAAGTCAAAGCCAAAGAAGTACGCCTGGGGCTCAAGTGACCTTTCCAACCTTAGTGTCCCATGCTGGGTTTTCAACAAGTTTCACCACAGAGGGAATACCTGGAAGTGTGTGAATGATTTCAAGAGTCAATGAAGATGTAATTAACCTCACAGACAAATGTTCACTACCACATATGTATATTATTGCATTGTGCATAGCTGGTGGTCATATAATGATGACTCAAGACATATCTCCATGCATTTCCTCTAGGATACATTTTTTTCCAGTTCTTTCTCCTATAGGATAAATCTTTTCCAGTTCTTTTTCCTCTAGGATTAATCTTTTCCAGTTCTTTTTGCTCTAGTTGCTCTAGGATAAACCTTTTCCAGTTCTTTTTGTCTCTAGGATAAATCTTATCCAGTTCTGCTTTCCTTGTAATTTCCATCTGAACAGTTAAAAATAAAATTTCGTATTTCTTCTTCTTCATCGTTCGTCCTGAAAAAGACTTTGGTTGCGTTGTGTCTGTTTACACCGGAGCTGCGATATCTGCGCCTTTCGGCCGACACATCCGACTTCAGCACGGCATTTTTTGGCACCGGGTTTGCCTTCCCTCTTCGATCCCTACTCTCTCAGCCAGACTGCAGTGATGCAGCCTGTTTCCAGGACCACCACGTGGAGGTGGAGTAGGGTCTTGGTCAGTTCTGGTTCGCAGACCCTGACGCAAGCAGTCAAGCTCTGGGTCGCTGACTGCATTCTCTATTGCTGCATCTTTGGGTCCCAAATTTCTTATTTGAGCTATACGCATGAAATTGTAAAAGTCACTCCCTTCTTTAAAATATTACTATCCTCACTTGTATCTTTGGGGTAAAAGAGGTAAAAGCAGTCTCATAACAGATACTGCCTTAGGGAAGTGAATTGTTAGAGACTTCACCATACTAGGTCCAGCATCGCTTCCTCGCAGCCTTTTAATTCCCTAACTCAAAGTCAGGTACCCATTTACAAGCTGGGTAGACTGGAGCGTGTCAGCACCGTGATTCGAACCCAGCAGCTTTGCCGCGAGAGACCAGCACTCTAGCTACTCTGCCAATCGGGCGCTCTATCTACGGGGTATATATGAGAAAAAAAAATAACCGAAAAACACTGTCAATACAAAAAGAAAAATATTCCATTTGACAAATTTTTTTTTTTTAAATTTACAGAAACATAATAAATCTAAAATGGTCAATAAACTGACGTTACAACAAGCCCAAACCAACGTTACAACAAGCTCAATCTGACGTTACAACAAGCTCAATCTGACGTTACAACAAGCCCAAACTAATGTTACAACAAGCTCAATCTGACGTTACAACAAGCTTAATTTGACGATACGAAAAGCTCAATTTGACGTTACAACAGATCACATAACGTGCTGCACACTATGACGTCATGTACTGAACAGACCGGATATCAAGCTGACTTGTAACGCTAATGTAGCAGCATTCTTTGTAAAAAAAAAATAACAGTTAATTCTTCTTATTTTGACGTTTGTTTCATATAAATTAGTTGGATAGGAGCGAAGCCATAACACCTTAAAACGAGGGGATTTTTCAATCACTCTGTAGTTGATTGCTTTTATGTCTTCTACTGAGATTCTGATCGCCTTCTGTAATAAGTAAAAACATCTTCTTGTTTAAGACCTTTTGTAACAATAAATGTGTCTGATATTTTCTTCTGGAGAGCACTTTTTGGCTAGTGGCTTCCATGTCAAGCTTTTCAATCTAATTAATGGCATCACACCTAAAGGTTTTTTATATTTGGACATACGCCCTAACATAACCAACTAGGTTGAACGGGACACGCCTCGCTAAAACGAGGTAAAGTTTTATTTTTGTATTTTAAATGTTAAGCTTTTGGTACGTAACATAATTTTGAGCGTCCTAAAGCAGAGTGGTTAGCACGCCAGCGTTACTAGGCAAAGTTATTAGTTTAAAAACTATGAAACATCACGTTTCAGTCTATCCAGCTGTAATTGGATACCCGACTCTGCTTTTGAGTTAAAGAAAGTAAAGGCAGCGAGGTAGGGAACTAGTCACACCACCTTAGAAAGCTGAAATCTAGTTTATGTAAAGTCTTTAATATTCCACTTCCCTACAGCAATATCTGTTATGGATCTACTTTTATCTGTAATGTAATTTTGACAGAACTCTCAATGCTTTGCTGTCTCAGTAAATTTCTGTAGATATTCATAATGTTTTTTAGAAAAATATAGTCCTATACAGATTGCAATTATTTTACTGAAAATTTTGAACAAAACTTTGTCTTAGCAACACTTTGAAATAAGAACTGAGGTATTGTCAATATTTTAAACTTGCTGTTAACAAACTTTGGGCATTTAAAACGGTGCGAAAATAACTGTTAAGAAATATTTGTACCAAAAAGGAGTATTTTTAACTTTACTAAATTTGCTGTTAAAATATACATAAATGTGCTAAATATATGGAGCCATAAATGTAGAGGACATTGACAAGAAATACATACATCTTTACTAAACACACACATTATTACAGCACAATAATCAATGAAAAGATAAATTGTTTTTATCTTTTAATAGAAACTCAGATCTTTATAAAAGATTAAACTATATTTATGACACTGGAACTTTTTAATACACATACAATAAAAAATTTTTTTAAACTGAAATACATGTGTGTTAGAGTATCAGTAAAATGTAATACATGTGTGATAGGGTATCAGTAAAATGTAATACGGTATAGTGGAGTATCAGTATAATGTGATACATATATAGCGGAGTATTAGTATAATGTAATACGTGTATAGCGGAGTATCAGTAAAATGTAATACGTGTATAGCGGAGTATCAATAAAATGTAATACATGTATGATGTAGCATCAGTAAAATGTAATACGTGTATAGTGGAGTATCAGTAAAATTTAATACATGTATGATGGAGTATCAGTAAAATGTAATACGTGTATAGCGGAGTATCAGTAAAATGTAATACGTATAAAGCAGAATATCAGGAAAATGTAATACATGTATAGTTGTGTATCAGTAACTTTAATATAAAGTATAAAGATACTTATAACAAAGTTGGCCATATCAATTGTTAAAATTCTAAAGATAGCATAAGAAGCGTACAGCACTCATCACTAGCACGGCTTGTTGGCACACCTCATCACCATTCGGCGTAGCAGGTGTTGAAGCAGTTATTATAATCAGAGACACACCACTCAACATCTTCATGCGTTGAAATTTCAAAGCAGTCAATGAAATCCGAGTAGCAGTCGAACATGCAGACGTCAAGGCTTCTGGACTGTGGACTAGTTTGATTCGGTTCCACGGGATTAGAGCCACAGAGAGTTAACGTCAGCAGAAAAACGAATATTGACCAGATGGTGATCCGTAGGACGCTTGGTTTTCTGAACTCAGAGGCGGATATGCAGGGGTATCTAAAGCTGGAGGATTTGTAGACTGCCCTGAGAAATATGAAGTTAAGAATTTATGTTTAGGATTAATAATGATATTTATTATAATCAGAATTGTCGTCATTAACTCTTTGACTCCGCGATTATTTTCCACCCTGTGCCGTAATTTTACTTCGTGAAATATTAAAAACAACGCTCAGAGAGTTGTTTTGGCTCAGGTGTCAAATCAGATCAACGCTGTGAGCGTTGTTCCGGAGTCAAAGAGTTAACAGAGGCTGACACATTGGCAAAGGAAGGTGGAAATCTACCTCAACCTGATGCAAGCGTAACTTTCGAGGAGGCAAAGAATTTTTTCAGAATCAGATACAGAAACAAATGGGATGTAGAGCATCCAGGTCACACACAAAATGATGCATACTACCAGCTCAACAGAAGAGAACAAGTGATAATCTTCAGACTCCGCACTGGCCACAACAGATTGAGATACCATCTATTCAACAAGCTAAAGATAGGAACTACCGATCAGTGTAACTGTGGCACTGTTAAAATGACTGCTGAACATCTGCTTCAGGTTGCCCAACATGTGGAACAGAGAAAGCGCATATGGCCGATACCAGTACTTTTCGTGGAAAAGCTCTACGGAGATTCAAACAGCCTCAAACTGACTACTGCTTTCTTTGAAAACATTCAAGTGGACGTCTGAGAATGTACGAAGAAGAAGAAGAAGAACGCCCTTTGCTTTCTTAGTGTTCATGAAGCCAGGGATCATCATCATGTTCATTTTCGCTCCACATGGAACATGGAGCCACCACCGAAGCTGGCCCTCTTGCAGGAAACTTGCACAAAACATTCACATGTTCGTGCAGCGGTAGTTTATGTAGTAATGTGTTTTACACGACTAGATTGCCATGTACGACATGCTTGACGGAGCAATTGTCCTGCTCTTTCTTTGTCTTATAAAAGCCCACCTAGAACTACTCACTGGTCATTCATTTATATATTTTTGCAAATGGCGATTAATAAGCAGGTTTAAGCATATGCCCATCAACAATAACTTTTGCTTTGTTCGCTCTCAAATAACCACATCTATCTCTCTCATAAAACAGCAGTCAGTCTCAAACGTCTTTCATCACCATACAATTCCTCCCTCAACTGGATTGGAGAAGGGCATGATGCCACGCTGTTCCTCTCATGGAGACGACAGTCTTGGAGGACGTGTTCTACTGTTTGTTTGTCCTGCCCATAAGGACACGTATCTTATAAGTATTATCTTAGCGACATAAGCTAAAACCTCATCAAATCAAACCTGTCATCCAGCACGGAAACAGGTCCTAAGAACTTAGAGACCAGCTTATTATCTCGCTAGGGGAGATCAGGTTCAAAGGGGAATTCTCCATATTAGGAAATGTGAAACAAAGTTAGGAACAGAAAAAAGAGTTGTGAGTTGCTAAATCACTGCACGTCACAACCGACGCTTGTAAATCGTAGAAGATATAATGACGTAACCATCATGTTAAGTATACACACTAGGCAAACACAAAACACACCACACAACAGACAAGAAAGAGAAGTAATAAGCGTTCTTAGGATGTTAACCCCGTCCAGGAGACACCATTGTAATATTAACCATACTAATTCTCTTATCCGTCACGTTGGTCCCATCGTTTCCCACCAAAGTTGCAATCCTTTCTACGGTGCATTTTTGGGGATGCGAACTAAATTGCGCGCCTGATGAAATAACTGAAATAACGCCCTGTCGCAGTTTAGTGACCTAAGGGAAGTAACTGAGTTAGAAATTTCAGTAATTAAGTCAGCCAGGTACTTTAACACAGATATCTAAATTAAAAAAATAATTTGGTATGAAATCAGTTTTACAAGTAAACGGTACACATGAGACAAGGGACGTTTCGGGTTTTACCCTTCGTTAGCCACAGTTACGAACAGATGACAAGGACAAGAACTACATATAGGTACTACAAAGATCTATGATGATGAGGAAGACGTCAAATGAGCGATACAAGCAGATGAAACTACGGTGATGAGCGAAACGATAACAGTAATAATGCAAGAAAATCGTGAAACCAGAAAGACATGTCGAAAAAAGAAAGTAAATAATCAACGAAACGAAGACAGAAATGAACAGCACTATTAAAATGAATAAAAAATCACTTAGCTGGATCTAAGAAAGAAACTTTCAAAATGGCTGAAAACATAAGGCGTCATGCGGAAGTGACGTAGGAGCTAGTGACGGCTAAGAACAGATTATTGAGGAAACGAAACGAACCAAAGCAAAAACAAGGATAGATAGGAAAATAACGACAGAAGCCACCAGAATTATCACACCTCTTGCAGATGATAGCATAAATCAGGTTTCTTGATTCGCACGTGAAAGACTCCCCAATGGCAAATTTGCCGTTCGAAAAGGAGACTGACTGCGTTTGGAGTACAAAAGGACAGGTCTTACATATGCGGCGTTGGCACGGTTTAGTACCAAAGTGAGAAGGACTAGTTTGTCTCTAGCGACTTTGCACAAGAATATCCCTAAAATTCTTATCCTTACGATATTCCAACAAAGGGGTATCACGAAATAACTCTCTGGTATCAGGATCGGAGTGGAGAATAGGCAGATGACGGAACAGAATTTTTTTCACCACCAAACAGTGAGGGTGGAAAGTTAAGACAAGTTTGAGTCTATCAGATGTAGTAGTAGGTTTAGCAGTAAGTGCAACCTGACGAGTAACGGGACTAATGCGATTAAGGGCATCCGATAAGACTCTTTCAGGAAAGTGACGTCGGCGAAAAAACTCGAGCATTTCTTGAGCTCGTTCACGGAAATCATCTTCATCGTGACATATCCGACGTAAGCGTAGAAGTTGAGAGTAGGGAATGGAATTTTTACAGCTGAGAGGGTGAGAAGAGGTGTAAAGAAGGAAACCATGAGCATCAGTAGGTTTATACAAGACAGAGGTAGTAAGGCCAGTAGGAGTAATATTGACAGTAAGGTCAAGGAAGTTAACTGAAGTGGTAGAAATCTGAGAAGTGAATTTTATGGCAGGATGGAAATAGCCAACATAGTCAATGAATCTACGGAGGTTAACTTCAGACATGACTGTGACATCAATACCATCGTCGATATAGCGACGGTAAAACTCAGGTAATGGTCCATCGTAACTTTGAAGCACCAAATATTCAAAGTAACCCATGAAGAGGCAGGCATAACTCGGGCCCATTTTGGTGCCCATAGCAACGCCACTAATTTGATTACAGAACTGGCCATTGAATTCAAAGGAGTTGAGAGTGAGAACCAATTCCGCAAGGCGAAGAAGAGAGCCGGTGCTGAAAGTAAGGTCAGTGCGTCTGTCGAGAAAAAATTGTAGTGCTTTAAGGCCATCGAGTGTGGAATGGAAGTATAAAGCGAACAAACATCCAGAAGGAAAAGACGGTAAGTGTGGTCAGGTGTGAATTGGATGGAATCAAAAGTAGTGATAGCATGGATGGTGTCCTTTAGATAGGAAGGTAGACTGGCCACTAAGGGTTGCAAAATACTATCCAGGAAATCAGAGATACGTTCAGTGGGACAAGAGCAGGCTGAAACAATAGGTCGACCCGTATTGTCAATTTTATGAACCTTAGGAAGCATGTAGAAGGAAGGTTTACCTAGACTACTATCAAGAATATGGAGAGACATGGCACTAGAAGGAAGGAGGTTATCTTGGATGAGATCACGAATAGTAAGTAGCATGAACAGTAAGATTATGGCGCACTGTGGCATCCCCAGAACTGGGTGAGTAAAAGGTGGAGTTGCCGAGCTGTGAGACTCCGTCTTGAATGTACAAGTCCTTTCGCCAAACTACCACTGCACCACCTTTATCGGCAGGTTTGTTGATAATGTCATCCCGCTTTTTAAGGGATGACAATGACCGCCACTCAGAAGTAGTCAGGTTAGATCGACGTAGACGGGGTAGAGAAAGTTGATTAATGTCATGCAAAGTGTTAGCAATATATAAATCAAGAGCAGCAGAGGCACCTGGAGCCGAAGTCCAGTCTGACTTAGGTTTATTAAAATGACGAAAGATATCCCCGTCTGGCTGAGAATCATTACCATTCCTATGGTAATACTGAAGACGCATGCGACGATGGAAGCGGTAGACATCTTGGAGCATAGAATATTTGTCAAATGTCGAGTGAAGAGGAACAATCTTGAGACCTTTACTAAGAACAGATAATTCATCAGGAGATAGTTGTAGATCAGGAGGAATGCAAATAACTTTTGTAGAAGTGGGAACAGGGGACGCTGAAGATTCAGAAGGAACATGAGGGCGGAGGCGCCGCAATTTTTCTTTTTTATGCGTGCTCAGCCGAGTGTAGAGCTCCTTATTGGTATCATGAATATCAGTACGAATAAGAAGCAAGGCTGTCGGGTACGAAGAAGTCAGTAGACGAAGTTGGTGAGTGAGGTTGGATTTCAAAAGTTCCAAGTCAGTGAGCAGGCGTTTATGCATAGCAATAACATACCTCATGCGTTGAAAGGAACACTTTTTTTCAACTAATTGCAAGCGGTGCAGTACAGAAGGATGAAAGTGTCCAGTCGAAGAATGGAAGTGGGAAAGAAACCCTTTAGGGATAACTCTAACCCGAAGACAGTTATTAAGAAAATTAGAGTGACTTGTAAATCGTGTTTTATTGTATGTGGTGAAGGCTAAGGCAGTGACAGTCCGAGATATGCCCGAAGGCATGAGAGAAAAAGAATTGGTGATAAAGGCATGAAGAGAAGAAATCAAATGTTTCTGGTAGGGCATATTGAAGAAACGCAAAAATATGAAAGAAGAGACGTGGACAATATAAAATGATCACAAAACGGAAACAGGGTAGCAGCAATGAATTGGGTATAGTGTATAACAGAGAATGATTAGGCTGCAGTAAAACTGGTAAAAACAAATATATAAATTAAAAAATAATATGGTATGAAATCAGTTGTACAAGTAAACGGTACACATGAGACAAGGGACGTTTCGGGTTTTACCCTTCGTTATCCACAGTTACGAACAGGTGACAAGGACAAGAACTACATATAGGTACTACAAAGATCTATGATGATGAGGAAAACGTCAAACGAGCGATACAAGCAGATGAAACCACGGTGATGAGCGAAACGATAACAGTAATAATGAAAGAAAATCGTGAAACCAGAAAGACATGTCGAAAAAAGAAAGTAAATAATCAACGGAACGAAGACAGAAATGAACAACACTATTAAAATGAATAAAAAAATCACTTAGCTGGATCTAAGAAAAAAACATTCAAAATGGCTGAAAAAATAAGGCGTCATGCGGAAGTGACGTGGGAGCTAGTGACGGCTAAGAACAGATTATTGAGGAAACGAAACGAACCAAAGCAAAAACAAGGATAGATAGGAAAATAACGACAGAAGCCACCAGAATTATGCAAAATGATGCTGGACAAAAATGGTGAAGGTTAAATGAACACTAAGAGAGATGCGCAGTGAAATGTGCGCAGTAGGTCCTATCTGGAGGATTCAAAGCTCAGTTGTGATATACAGAGAAGTACGCTTCTTAGGGACAGTTCAGAAGCGTCTGTTAGACTAAAACGGGTTCTGTCAGTGGTCACGTAAGATCGACCAGCCATCTTGATTTTGCTGTGCCAGTGCATCGAGTTGATGAAGTCGATGGTCTGCGGTAAGCTAGACAAAGGCAGCATAGATGAACGGCGGCCAGCATAATCCACAGAGGTCGTATGAACGAATGCTAAGATAAAAATTCGCCAGATGAGAAGTTCGTCCATAGGAGACAGGGTACGTAGTGCTGATAGATAAAAGGTTAAGTTGGCCAGTTATTGAGGCCAGTGACAGTAGGCTGTGACCAGGGAAAGTTTCAATACCCCAGTGTTGTCCGGTTCTCAGTAAGATCCATAACCTGAACAGTCACAGTGCTAGGTAGAAGTGAGTATGAGCTGATGCAGCACGTATTAAAATTGTAATAATCAGAAGTAATAGATCACGGTGTCGAGAAACATTCCATGGCCATAACGTTGAGATAGCTTGTATCAGAAAGATAATGTGTGGCAGGAGGTATTTACCCTGCAAGATCTGTTGATAGGAATTGAATTATTATATTTCACCACGTTGTAAATCTTGTAAAAAACTGCATCCAATTGAGTCGAGGACTTGACGTCACATTTCTTGATATATGTCAGTAAATGTCGTGTGACCAATCTACATGTTATGTGACTGTCGTCCCACTGAAGAAAAGAATTTAGAACAGAAGGTTGTTCAAATACATAACGAAGTGTGGGCAGAATATCACAGCCCCATTTCTTCCCAATATACTTCATTGCGCCGGATTTTTTGTTTAATAGAAATATTCCTGCCTTTGTTGCTTTTCGGTGATTTTATATATATATATATATATTATATATATATATATATATATATATATATATATATATATATATATATATATATATATATATATATATATATATATATATATATATATATATATATATATATATATATATATATATATAATATATATATATATATATATATATATATATATATATATATATATATATATATATATATATATATATATATATATATATATATATAATATATATATATATATGTATATATATAAAGCCAGTTATGCCTCATTGCTCATCACAGATGAAGCTTCTATACTTTTCGTGCCACCTTGTTTCCGTGATTCCGTACTTCTGAAGCAAAACTGAAATGAATGGAATGTCCACAGGAGAATTTAGTGCCGTCACCCGGGTATGCAGCGGAGAGAGCAGAACTTAATTATTATCCGCCATGTTTTGGCAGGTGACTTACTCGCGTCAACCTAATTTATTTTGGCTGACTTCCGTCACGACTGGATGTTTTCGTAAGTTTTAAATGCCATTTACAAGGTTCAGGAACTTAATGTCAAACGATCTACTTTTTTAAATAGAAAATCAACCGATGATGAAACTGACATACAACGAGTGACAGTCTGGGGAAGTGATGGACATTTCCAAATCTTTAATGTCTACAGACCCCCCAGAGAAACTAATGGAATCTACTTTGATGATATCGAATACAAGAGAACAATCATAGCAGGGGATTTCAACGCCCACTCCCCACTCTGGGGATACCAGGACACCAACACCTCAGGCCAGGCAGTAGAAGAGCTATGTAACACTTCCAACCTTATAGTCCTCCAAAACGAAAGATCCCCACCAACCCTCTACCATAAAGCTAGCGGAACCAGTAGCCGACCAGACCTAACACTTGTGTCTGCAGACCTCACCAACCGGTATAAATGGAGGGTATTGGAGGACATAGGAAGCGACCATCTACCCATCCTCACCATCATCTCGCAGGGTAAAACAAAAACGGAAACCAAAAGACAGCCGAAATGGAACTATGCTCGAGCAAACTGGGAACACTACAAACTCATATCAGACCAGCTCCTCACTGAAATAGACATGAACCAAGACATTAATACCTTGAACGATCAGATCTCTACAGCCATACTGCAGGCAGCCAAACAGGCCATCCCCAAAGGCAGTCGTGTCAAATACAGCATCTTCTGGAATGAGGAATTAGAACACCTAGTACAACTAAGACGCAAGGCACGGAAAATCGCTCAGAAAAATCCTAGCCGTGAAAACAAAACCACATACAACAGACTCACTGCACAGGTTAAGCTAGCGAGCAGAAAAGCCAAAATGGAAACCTGGAAAGAAAAATGCAAGAAAAACCTAGACCTAAATAAAGAAGGGAAGAAAGCATGGAAACTCATTGACAGCATGGCAGGGACATCCCAGAAGAGAAACCCAATCCCTATAAAACTTCCAAACATTAACACAGCTACCTCCAACAGAGGGAAAGCACGAGTCCTAAATCGATTCTTTGCTGAAGTCAATAAAACATACAAAAGAGCCAATCTAGATAAAGCCATCAAGACACTTACAAAACGCATGCTAAAAGCACACAAGGCTGTGGACAGCATCTTTGATCAGGAATTTACGCTAGCTGAATTGCAATCCAGTCTCCTAAAGACCAAACCCAAAAAAGCACCAGGGCCAGACCAGGTTACCAACGACATGATAGTCAAACTTGGGGGAAAAGGCTTGCTGACGATCCTGGAATTCATAAGCAAGACGTGGAGAAGCAGTACTGTACCTACAGGATGGAAAACGGCTAACATTATCCCAATACTCAAAAAAGATAAACCACCAAGCGAAGTCAGTAGCTACGGGCCCATTTCCCTGACTTCGTGCGTTGGGAAAATGGCAGAACGTATGATAAATGCACGCCTCTACTGGTGGTTAGAGAAAGGAAAAGCTCTCCATCCTAACCAAGCAGGATTTAGAAGAGGAAGACAGACTGCTGAATAGGTAATCCGATTGGTACAACATATTGCCGATGCTTTCCAGGATAAAAATCATGTGGGCCGCAGTTTTCGTAGACCTCAAGCAGGCATATGACAGAGTATGGAGAGACGGTCTATTTTTCAAGATGCAGAAGATGGGCATAGCAGGAAGAATGTTTCGTTGGATAAAAGATTTCCTCACAAATAGAACCATCTCCACAACGGTCAACGGAGCAACATCAGGGAAAAGAACCATCCAAGAAGGCCTCCCACAAGGCTCAGCCCTAAGCTGCACCCTCTTCCTCATATACATAAACGATCTGGCAGACTACCTTGAATTACCCAGCGCCTTGTTTGCTGATGACCTGGTCTTTTGGGCAGAAGGGAAGTCCCACTTGCAAGTGCAAAAGAAACTAAACCGTGCACTGGTGCTCTAAACAACCTCCTCCAGCTTCTGGAAAATGGTGATCAACACGAGTAATACAGCCTACACTATATTCCCACTCAGCAACAAAACAGTAAAGAAAGAACTGTATTTAAAACTTGATGATGCAAAGCTAGCTAAAGAGAAACAATCCGACTTATCTAGGGATACAGCTAGATACCAGACTCACATACAAAAACACATGTTGAGTCCCTAGCTGCTAAGGCCTCTAGAAGGCTAAACCTCATAAGCGTTTGGCAAGCACTGATTGGGATCCAATCAGAAACACCATACGTTGACAACTGTACTTGGGATACGTGCGCTCAGTTATGGATTTACTCTCTACCCCTGCAAGCCACTGCTAGCCCAACACTCAGACTGAAACTAGATCGCATACAAAACCAGGCACTCAGATTCATCTGTGGAGGCTTGCGAACTACTCCGACCAGCGCATGTGAGATTTCCGTCAATGTGGAACCCCTAGAACTAAGAAGACATAAATCAGTCATTATCACGGCAGAAAGATTTTTGCGAGCTGACAAAGATGACCACTGCAAAAAAGTTATCGGTGACCTTAACTCCAGGTACCGAATTAAAAAGACATCTTTCACTAGAAGGTTCCAAGAGCTTTCAGGGAAGCACTACATAACCAGAGACTAGACTACCTACTCAAGTTGTGCCTGACTACCTCCCCACACGTAGAACTAAAAAGACCAATAATACGTACAAACCTTCTACAACCCGCAAATAAAAGCCTCATACCTACGCTGCTGAAAACACTTGCCATGGAAACCATCTATCAGTACGATGAAGACATTATCCATGCCTATACAGACGGAACCAGTCAGCTTTCAAAGCAGTAATAAATGCTGGATACGGGGGCCATAATGTCATCCCACCCAGTACTGAAGAACCCGTCAAAATTGCAGGTCCCTGTAGTATCTAGTGCACAAACTACGAAGCCGAAGTAGTCGCCATCCAGAAAAACCCTAACTAGAATTTTTTTGAACTCTTTGAATCAGACGAAAATGGAAACCAAATGATGTTGTAGTGTTCTCAGACTCGCAGGCTGCCCTCTTGGCAATAGGAAACTGGAAAACCAACTCAATCAGTACTATCCAGAAGGTTCAAGAAACATGCCACAAAATTATGAACTTGTACGGAACAGAAATTATACATGCAATGGATTCCCTGGCCACATAAACATCACATTATATGAAGTTGCTGATAGACTGGCAAAGAAGGGAGCAAAAATGCAACAGATTGATCACCCACTGAGTATGTTAACAGTTAAACAAATAGTAAAAAACAACTGTAAAGAAGTTTGGCTGAACACGTGGGGCACAGGCTAAAACAGGAAGAAGACTCTTCATTCACCAAAAGGGGAAAAGGAATAACACTATAACACAATTTCAGCCCCAAATAAGAAAGATGCTATGAACGATATCGAACGAAGGTACCAAACCAAAATCTTCAGATTGAAAACAGGCCACTCTACACTAAATGGCCACAGAAACAGACTAAGTTCACAAAATATAGCAAAATGTAGACACTGCCCTAACCCGTTAGAGACAGTAGAACACCACCTACTACAGTGCCCTGCACTTCAGGGACTGAGACAACAACTGCTACCACACAACCCATCCATAGACAATACACTGTATGGCAGCTCAGAACAGCTTATACGAACTGCGCAGTACCATATAATGGCATCAAGGTCACCAAGAGCCGACGCTCAGTGACAGTGGATCAAAGAAGAAGAAGAAGAAGAAGAAATAGAAAATCATTCTTTTTTTTTACATCAATGCAGGCGGCCCCGCTACCCCCCATGATAGAATGCAATTCCAGCTACTTTACAACGTGGCAACCACCGTTAGTAATTTTAAATTCTTTAATATTTTCCTTTTTCGCTTCTAACTGAGCATGGAGCCACCAATTCATCTGGCACACTGGCAGAAATCCTGCATCAATTCCCCTTTCTCCTGTGATGATGGGTTCTGTAGCGATATTTTGTTCACATGAAGTTGCCAGCCCATGCACAATCTCTTATTAATTGTCTCCTACAACATGCCCGAGGCAGCAGTAATCCTACTCTGTCTTGTATCTCTTCAGAGACTCTCGAGAACTGCTCGAGACTTTAGTTGGTGTCACGGATTGCCTCCCCTGCTTTGCAGTAGTGGTCCAACAGTGACCAAAACTCAAGAGTGTCTAATATTAGCTTCCAATGTATCTACCTGCGCGCAAGATTACTCTTGGCAGAGTTGTAGATAGAAGATTAAAGACACTTCTACCTTAAGGGGCCGTTCACAAGATATTTCCAGAAGTCACGAACAATGTTGCATTGGGCTGAACAATTGTTAACGCATTATATCTGGTCCGTCGCCTTTTGTGAAGGATTTAAGCAATGGTTTTTAGCCCGTTCAAGCCCCCAGTTGGCGTAATCCAATGAAATTCCTCTTATAAGGTATAGATCTATTTAGAGGTAAATATATGTCTATGTATATATATATATATATATATACTTTTTTTTATATATATATATATATATATATATATATATATATATATATATATATATATATATATATATATATATATATATATATATTACACACACACATATATATATATATATATATATATATATATATATATATATATATATATATATATATATATATATATATATATATATATATAAAAGACTGGCTCATACGTTTGCTTTCATACATATGAAAAAACGGAATCGACTATGATTGTTTAGTTTTAAAACAACAGGTAACAAATTTAATAATCAATTAGTATTAACAGTTTAAAGTAAATAAAATGCTGGTGAATTTTATATTGGAATCAAATTTTCTCTTCACTGAGATTTAGGGTGATAATATATCAAAAGTCCTTTTTGCTGGTGCCTTTTTACAAGCACTTTTATAAGGGAGTCGTCCAGCTGTGTTTCATCAATTCTGTGATGGCGAAAGCCTTCTCCACATTCTCTTCCACTGTAGGCGGTTAAGGTAGATGTTTTTCTCTCACACTAGCGGCGTTAGTACCACAAATCGTCTGATGCCTTGTAACCACGAACTTTAGACAAATAGAAAGAAACAAATGCCTGCTAAGTAAATTTGTTCGCCGCAGACTAACAGGCCCATTGTCATGCGCTCCACCAACCAATATTAACCTCTCAGAAGAATTAAATTCCCGAGCACACAGTGTAACTCAGGGAATATGATGAAAATTCACCAATATCCTTCTGGGTGTTAACTAGGAAATTGCGTCTGGAGTGCGTGAAAATGAATTGCCTGAATTACAATTAAAAAAGGTACATAAATCTCACAAGATAATATATTACAGCTTAGGCACATGTGATGTAATCATCACTCATTACTCATCACTACTCCCGTCGGAGTCTGGGGTCGCTCTGCTGTCGGGTTTCCCGCACGACTAGTCAGAAACAATCACCAGCTCTTGCAGTAGTGGTTCATGCGTATACTATTTACATATGTTGAGGTTGCCAGCCTCATATATAACCACTTAGCAAGAAACCTGTAGAATTTACATTAGTAAATAAATTGTTTACACTTACCCGAAAATTTTGGGAATACACAATCTCCTTGCACAAATTTAGACTGGACACAGCTCTGTATTAGATGCTTCGAAATCACTTAGGTCTGGAAATTAGAGTTAATTCCTCTGACGGCGGGTGTTCTGTGAAATCCTGGCCTGGGAAAACTGTTGTTCAATTCCTCTAAGACTTGGTCTGGGAAGTTAGAGTTAATTCCTCTGACGGCAGATGTTCTGCGAAATCCTGGCCTGGGAAAACTTGTTTAATTCCTCTATGACTTGTAATCAAATTCCTAAGTTTCCAGTCTTGTATTAAAAATGCGGGTTTACTTGTAAATTCCTAAGTTGCCCAATACTCGATCTGTTATTTATAGTCGTGGAATTTCTAAGTCCAATGTCTCCTTTTTCTTTCTGGCTTTCAGGAGTCGCTGATATGACTTGTGTGCTGTAGTTTCTGTGTCTGTGTTTTCATCACACTATATTCTCAGTTATTAGTGCAAATCACAGATTGCACTTCCGACTAGTGTGCCAATAAAAATTAACATTGTATATGTTCCGGTTCTCGTCACCTCAAAAGTGAACAAATCCAATCGAATCTCTGCGTTCAGACACTGTAGCAAAGTGAGATTTTTGAGCTGGGAGGTTATGGCTGGTATCCTAAAAAGAATATGAAATCCACGGTATGTATTAAACACGTTGTGAGGTCAAGCACTATGTAGGCCCTGACTCTAATAAATGATGATTGAAGAGACTTATGTGACATGGGCAACCTAACGCTACCTCCCTAGTCTGATCAATCACGGTCACTAATTTTGGCTCTAGTAGTCTGGTGTATGATTGTACCTAGTGTCTAGGGGCAGAAATGAAATGATTGGTAACTACAACACAAAAGCACTTATAGTTTCCTATTAAGGAAGTGAATTAAAAACTTGTGGTTTAAGTTTTTCTTTAAATTTGGATAATTTTTTATTACCAAATTTATTTTGCCTTGTCCAGTCATATCGTTTGGGACAGGTTTTGAAAAATGTAGGACCGATTCGTTTACATAACAATCATAAAATTAATCTAAAATTGCGTGGACAAATCTGACCCAAATAAAAACTACAATGTTAATATATGTCTTTCCTGTTGGAATGTTCACAGCTTAAATTTATTCTTTCTAAGAGGTCGGACGAGTCACTGTGTATGAGAGGGGGTCTGTCATTATCATCATACCCCATCATTTGCATGAGTATGATTTGAAATACGCCAAGGTTTATTTAAACCGAAATGTCAGACTATACCCAAGTGTCCTTAACATATCACCATGGGGTTTCTTCTGTTGAAAAGATAAGATAGTGTGTAGTTGCAGAAATATCGATATCACGTACAACGTCAACACGCTCACCATACGCATCCTGCACGTTATCTCTTGAAAACGCATACAGGAATTTTCGGGAGATTTCTTGGCGTTATTACGTCCACGTCACTCAGTTTTTCCTTGTACGACCAGGCTGGCCAACAGGAAATCAAAACTCTGCAAACAACGGACACCCTGGCCTTTTACATCTGATCACTTATTCTTTTATTTAATTTTCATACGTGGTATGTATGGGTCAGCCCTCGCGTGCATTTCAGGTGCACTGTCACCCTCCTAATTTTTTCATGAATCTCCCACCTTGCTGTGAACCACCCCCTCAGGGTCCCTATGGCAGATATGCACACTGTACGTTTTCTACATAGTTTTTCCTCAATAATATAATGGGGGGTAACCACATTTCCTTTTATATATTTTTCTCTTATTTTTCTTTTTAAATATAAATGCTTCAGGCATGTTGATCAGTGTTCATGGAACACGGAGGCTTACTAATATACTCTAATACAATAATATTCAAACATAATCATGACAACATAAAATATTAGTTAGATTACATTTCAACGTGAGGACTCAACAATGTCTGCTCCCGGCACGTCCTTCACTTTTTCCCAATAGCAGTATCTAACTTTGGTAAGGGGATTAAACATATTAAATTCATAAAGCATTCTTACCACAAATCAAGAAATATAAACAAATGACGCTGACTTTGCAAAGAAATGGCCTCAGTTTCTTCTGCTCCGTCCAGACTTGGAAATACTTATTTAGTTATTTAATTTACTTTTAAATTTATCACAGCTGTTCTCAGCGTATCTGAATAAAAAATACTGTTGAACTGGCAATGAATAGTGAAAGCTTTTTGCTAATATTTAGTAGCACTGGCCAATCGAAAGCTTGCGACTACCAGAATTCAAATGCAGTTTTTGAAAAACAAACATAATTCCAAACATACTCTGCGTCTGGTAGTCGATTGGCCAGTCTGCTTTAGTTATGCCAATACAAAACGATGTTAGTTTTTGGTAACAATTTTCCTACCGCTCACCCCTCTCTCCTCCTATACTCTTGTTACCCAAGCGAATTTGAATTTACCTCAATGCCTCCCTTCTAAGCCGGTGTCCCCACTAACGTTATGAAAAAAACAAGCAGGAACAACAGTCTGTCTGGTCGTGCGTTCGTAGACATTTAGTATTTTTTCAATAACTTGGCTAATACTGGGACTATAATATTATTTAAAACGCATTCTTGCTCAGTGGACTCTAAGCTATACTACCATATGATTTTTATGATCAGTTTCATTATGGTTTTAGATTTTCAATTTTGTCACCGGTCATCGTCAAATAAAAATTTTAAACAAGACGGCCATCTTCCCCTCTCGCCATCTCGCTAGCATGTATTTTTCAAATAACTAACTTGTTTTTGGGACGTCAGAAACATTACCGCGAGGAGGCAATAACATTGTCTCCTTGTTTTGCCTCTGTTGGCTTTGCTCCAGCGTATATATATGCATGGCGGACTATCAAGCGAAGCGGGGTGTTGGCGTGGCGGGTTAAGAATTGGCGTTAATAATTTGTATTGTATCGTGTAACACTACCAAAAAATGTAAGGATTACTACGTATTACCAGCGTTAAAGTTGACAGAATACTTTAATTCAGATAGTTATTTTGCGGCACACTTCCGCAAAATCGTTAATTATAAGTCTAGGCTGCAAAATGTATGCAGCAGATCTGGCAAAATGTTAAATGTTGGTAGTACGTTTTCGAAACCAAAACCAAAACGCGTGTTAGATTTTTACCGTGGAATCGTTCTATAGGCTTTAGCACTGCACAAAAGGCAGCGTTGCTGGCGTGTGAGAGCATCACCGTCAGACACAATAGGGCTGGTTTATTTATTTCATTTTATGACTAAAATCTTACTGAAATGAGCGATTATTCTCGCAGATTTTACTACAAGCACTACATGGGTAGGGGCGTTTCAGACTTTAAAAAAAAATAACCTCACGTGTTTCAAAATATTAAATTGAATATCCACGCGTGACCTCTTACAGTAGTGTCATATCGTTGCGTAAACTTCCGGCTGCACCTATCTGCCTCTCACCATATTGTGACCATGTGTTCCTGGATTAACGTCTACAAATCTTGCATGGAGGCCGTAAGGAGGCAGCCCCTCCACCATGCAAAGGCACAAAACAGGCCAATCACCTGTGTTTGCTTTAAATCACGATTACTAGCAACACAAGAGAGAAAACTGGACTGATTCTAAAGGCGACGAACTGGAACGGACTACGGACTACGACTTATGGAACTTGGAACACAAGAAGTATAAATGGGAAGGAAGAGGAGCTGGTGGAAGAGATGAGGAAAGCAAAACTAGAAATCCTGGCTATAACGGAAACAAAGAAAAAAAGGACAAGGAGTCATGGATCTCGATGGCAACACGCTGCTCTACAGTGGTGTACCCATGTCTGAAAGAGCTAAAGGGGGCGTGGGTTGCATTGTGGCCCAAAATCAAAAAGATAGTATCAAGGGATGGAACTTTGTCTCGGAGCGCATTATGGTTGTTAAACTAAAAGAGGAGAAACCATAGTCAACCTGGTCATAGTGTATGGGCCAAATGAGGATGAGAGAGCAGAGGTCAAGGAGGAATTCTTCGAGCTGCTTCAAAGGACAGTGGATGACTGCCTAGATGAAGTTATCATGCTCGGAGATTTTAATGCCAGAGTTGGAAATGACCATGCTAGATGGGGTGGAGTTATCGGAAGATATGGAGAAGATACTCTCAATGACAATGGAAAGCGACTCCTTAGATTCTGCAGTGAGCAGAATCTGATCATTACAAACACAAAGTTCCCCCATAAGCGCATACATGCATACACTAGATGTGAACCAACAAAGAATGAGAAGTCAGTGATCGACTATGCCATTGTTCGGAGAAGCTCATTCAAATATGTCCGAGATGCAAGAGTCTGGAGGGGGCCAGAGATTGGAAGTGATCACTACCTGCTAACAATCAAAAGAACAACTGAAAGAGTTGCTCAGCCTAGGAACTGCCCAACATCACGCAAGAAACCAAGTAAACGAGCAGGAGAAATGAGCATTAGGACCTACAAGCTGAGAGAGCCAGAAAGTAAGACCAGATATCAGGGGCTTATTGCTGCAGCGGTGAGCAACACAGAAGAACGACCTGATGACTTGGAAACCCTCTGGAATAAATTCAAGGATATCATAAAGACAGCTGCTGCAGAAGCATGCGGTGAAGTCCGACTTGGGAACAAGAGAAAGAGGACACCTTGGTGGACAGAGGAAGTCAAAGAGAAAATAAGAGAGAAGAAAATGGCATGGAAACAATACTTAGGAGCTAAAAAACACAACAGGACAAATGGAAAAATATAGAGAATATGTGACACTCAGAACAGAAGCAAAGAACAAAGTGCTAGCAGCAAAACAGAAGTCCTGGGAAGAATTTGGAGAAAAGCTAGAAAAAGATGCACAAGAAAAACCAGAAATTGTTCTATAAGACCCTAAAGAACATGAGGAAGGAAAAACAACGCCCTCTCAAATTTATAAAGGACAAGCAAGGCAAATTGCTTACTGCCCCGAAGGAAGTAATGGAAAGATGGAAAGAATATTTCTCAGAACTCCTGGATGGTGAGCATGGTGAAGCATCAGAAATGATAAACACTAGCACAGAAGAGAAAACCAATGATGGTGAAGATGACATAAAGATGGAAGAACTGAAGGCAGCACTGGAGAAAATCAAGATGGGCAAAGCAGCAGGGCATGATGGTATAACACCAGAAATGGTTAAGTTCATGGGAGCATCAGGCGACCTATTACTCTTAAGGGTTTTACAGGCAGCGTGGTGCAACAAGACCATACCAAAGGATTGGGAGATTGCCATCATAACACCAATTTTCAAAAAGGGTGACAATCGACAGTGTGGAAACCATAGAGGCATATCCCTTCTCAGTGTCCCTGGTAAAATCTACTCTAGAATCCTAGAGCAGAGACTCCGACGCCTAGCTGAGCCACAATTGGATGAGGTCCAGTGCGGATTCCGAGCAAACCGAAGTACTCAAGACCTAATCTTCACACTCAGACAGCTGAGTGAAAAGGCCCTTGAGTATAAGAGTGAGATGCATCTTTGTTTCATAGATCTGGAAAAGGCGTTTGACAGGGTCCCCTGGAGCAAACTTTGGGACTGTTTGGCAAGGAAGAATATTCCAGCACCTCTGATTCATGCTATACAGAGCTTCTACAAGTCTTGCAGAAATTATGTGAGGACAGCAAACCATAAGTCAGAAGAGTTCAGGACCACCACTGGTGTAAGACAAGGTGATATCCTATCACCTTACCTCTTCATACTCCTTATGGACGATGTCATCAAGGCATGTAAGGAGAGAACAAGAAAGTATTCAGTGGGGTACTGGATGATGAGACAGGTCTATATTTCGGAGCTGGCATTTGCTGATGATGTTGCCCTGATTGCTAAATCAGAATATCACGAGAAGAAAGAAAAAACATCAGATTAAGTGGGAGAACAGGTCCTGGAGCAGGTCGACCACTTTAAATACCTCGGAGCTATTATAGACCGAAAGGGAGGCATCAAAGAAGAGTTGGCCACTCGAAAAGCAGCAGCTGGGAGACTTTTTCAGGCCATAAATCGAGGATTCCTCAGCAAGAGAGAGGTTGGTAAGAAAACGAAGATGGCTGTATACCGCTCCACCTATGTCCCAGTCTTGACATACGGATGCGAGTCATGGGCAATGACTACAACCCATAAAAGCCAGATCCAAACCTCAGAAATGAGGTATCTGAGGAAGGTGGTTGAAGTAACAAGAAGAGACATGGTACGCAACCAGACGATACGTCAAGGCCTTAAATCCTACCCCCTGCAGACCCAAGTAGAACGTCCCAATTAAGATGGTTTGGCCATGTCTGCAGAATGGGAGAAGATCGGATACCACGACAAGCATGGGAAACAAAGAGCCAAGGATCCAGACCCCCGAGGACGACCCAGAGTCCGCTGGGAGGACAACATTAGACAATCTTTGAAGGATCGAGGACTAGAATGGAACCAGGCCAGGAGGAAGACAGCCGATAGGATAGTCTGGCGCTCTCTCTTCCAAACCTCTACACCTCACGGTAGAAGGGGAACGACTAAGTAAGTAAGTAAGAAGTGATATTGCCGGAGTGGATTAAAGAGTAAGAGAGCGCACAAAAGTACACGCACAAAGTAAGACGTACCGTTACAGTTGGTAAATTCATTATTAACTGTTATGTTAATACATTTATCAGTTGTGATCCTGTAGAGCAGTGTTTCTCAACCATTTTGTGTTCAAGGCACACTTTTTAATTTTGTAAAAATTTGCGGCACACCTGTCTGACCCGCGCCTTAATAAAAAATTACAGTGAAATATGCTAATTAAATACACTAATTTGTGGGTACTTTAGAATAAAGAAAACTCATTTTTTTTATTTTCTTTTAATTATTTAAAATAATTTTGAAGTATATCTATTTTTGTTTCAAGCAGTTAATAGCTGTAATTATTATTGAGTGAATTCAAGCTGTAAGATCAGTTTTATATTACATGATCACTAAAAATATACTTCATGTAGTAAATTTACAAAATTTTTGCGGCACACTTTGATAGGCGCGGCGGCACACCACTTGAGAAACACTGCTCTAGAGAGCGTTGCTTCTCACAGTTTTTCTATGTTTGTCAAGTTATTCAAGTGTCGTTTTCCATTTTCTATTGGGGGTGTCGTAGTGGCTAAGAGGTATTGCGTCCGAATTCTAAAGGTACAGGGTTCGCCTCCAGTACATGGAATGTAATTTATGGAAATTCTTTTCAGAACCTGGGGTTCCTAATTATGTCATACTCCCCCGCCCCCTTTCCCCCCCCCCCCCCCCCCCCCGATCTCCTGGGTAGTGAGATCGGATGCCTAGCTTTCTCGGATAAAGGCGGAAAAATAGGAGGTCCCGTTTGCAAGTTGCGCACGTTAAAACTCCACCGGCAGTTGGCAATCGTCAAGAGTAGGCCATACGGCCGCTGCCCTGGCTAAATTTAACAATTAGGAAACCTACCCACTACAAAAATATTTTTAGAGTGTGTGATTCCTGTATACATTGGGATCGTCGTCGGTGCTACGGAGTTCGTGCACTGTGCTCAGATCCTCCTTGAGTGATCTAAGGGTGGAAATCGGTGGAGTTGGCCGTGTGCAGTGAAGATGATCCTTAAAACAAAACAAAAGAACCAAACTATTTTGTATTTCAAGGGCCGCCCGGCATTGCCACCAGCAGGTTCCCTCAGTGTGTATGGGCCTACCATTACCTTATTTTGACGTCACTCTCTTCAAATACGAAATTCAATCTATATCCGCAGTTCATTATTTCCATAGCTTTAAAATTCTTCATTAATGTTGTAATTCCATCCTAATTTATATTGTTTTAAATATAAAATTGGGTTTTGCCAGTAACAACTTCACAGATCAAAATGCACCAAGAAAGGAAGCTATATGCAAAGTTTCAGCTTTCTAAGATGAGTGGAACATAGAGATTTTGAGCGTCAAAGATTTGGAACGCGTAAAAAAAATATCGCGCAGATGATTTTGAAGATAAGAGGTTAAATATATTAATATCGACAAATGACAGAAGCACAAAAGTGTAATTGTATTCACGTTTTTACTCACATACAAAAAAGAAGAAAATTTGAATCTAATGGATGACACGTGAGAAAGAATAAAAATTTATGCAGCAAAATAGTAAAGTCTCAATACTGAGAGAACAGGCACGAGAAGATGTACTGACGATGTAGTAATAACCCGAATGAACTCTGGACAGACAAAGCCAGAGAATCCTAAGGATAAACAGAGATGAAAATAATGAACTAATTGCAGTAAGAAAATGCATTGAAAGTTAAAAACGATTGAGAAAAGAAAGTTAGAAGTTAAAAAATGAATACATAATAATTTCTAAGTAACTACCTGCCAAGGTGTGTCTGCTATAATTCTCATATAGAGAGAACGTCTGGGCAAGCGAGACATTCGACGTAAACAAATTTCACAGATATGTAAATTCTAAGCAAGAAGAGCTGTCGTTGCTTTGAGCATTATTTGGAATTCAAGGGGAATTAAGTGCCACATAAAAATTACGGTTTTCGGCTCGAATGTCGAATCAGCCCTCGTGTATGGCTCGGAAACATGGAGAACAACAAAAGCAACAACTGAGAAGTTACAGACGCCCATAAGCTTACGTAGAATAGAAGAATTTAAATGTTACGTCAAGATGATCAACGTGGAACTGATTAAAACAACCAGATAAAGTGCTTGTGGAGCAAAAGATGACAAGAAGACGCTGGCTATGGACTGGACACATACTGAGGATATCTGTTGATGGCATTGACGGGCGGTCCTTGTTCTTGAATCTTGAGAGTAAGAGAAGTGCAGGTCGTCGACCAGAGAGTGCTCTAAGAGGAGAATTGGAGAAAGAAATGAAAATGATAAGGAAGAAATGGAGAGACCTTGAGAGCATGGCTATCGACTGGAGGATTCGGCACGTATTTGTTGAAAGCCTATGCTCCGTAGGGAGCTAAAGGGTACTGACTGATTGATTAATTGGAAGCATTCTTAAAAACGCATGTAAATACAAACTGGATTATACTGGAAAAAGTACCACTACATAACAGTTCATCTACCTCGTGTAGTTCCCGCAGAAGTGTCTGAAGAGACACAGAATAGGACTACGGCACCCTCAAGCAACGTCGTACAAGGTAACTAATATGAGATTGTGCATAGGGGTGGGAGGTGGCTACCTCATCATATACAACAAATTGCCACAGAAACCACGGCTACAAGCGTATGCGACTGCTTGGTGCAGGCTTCCTGAATGGGGACCAGCTGTAATTGTGACACCATGCTCCGTAAGGAGCACTAAGGAGTACGATGATAACAGTTCATTTATCTGTTATTATGTTTCTCGGCAAATCATATAACAAATACACCCAGAACATATTTAACCAAATACATTGCTTTGTAATGCTTACATAATTATAGAACAGTAATAGTAGCAAAAAGACAGAAGTAATGGTCGTCTCAAAGAAAATGGCTTCCCCAGAATGCACTATCAAAGTAAATGGAACAGTATTAAAATAGGTCAATAGATTCAAATACATGGGTACAGCGGATGGAAGATGCATCTCAGAAGTGAAGAGCAGAATAGCTCAGGCAAAAACAGCATTCTATAAAATGAATTATACAACAATTCTTTCTTCAGTGTTATATAGAACCAATCCTGGCATATGGGAGTGAGTCATGGACAATTAGTAAACAAGTAGGGAAGGTACTAGAGGCTATAGAGATGTGGTTTTACAGAAGAATGTTAAAAATACCATAAACAGCCGAAAAAAAGTAACGAGGATGTCCTGAAAGAGGCCAATGCACAAAAGAAACTTATTTCACAAGTTAGAAAGAAGCAATCCGCTCATTTTGGGCATGTTATGAGAAGAGGAAAGCTGGAATATATCGTAACAACAGGTATGATTGAAGGAAAAATAGATAGGGGAAGACAAAGAGCAAATATTGGACAGTTTGACATCGTGGCATGGAAAGGTTCAACAACAGAATTGATAACTTGCACTAGATACAGGAAGTTGTGACGAGACATGATCTCCTACACCACTAGCCATGGTACTTGAAGAAGAAGAATGTGAGCAAAATTATTCTTTTTGCTCATATACAAGATATGTGTAATAATATATGATAATATACTTTACTGGCCAATCATTTAAGAAATGAATTTAATACAAAATAAGCAAAGACTAAACTTCATAATACTTACACAATAACAGAATAGTAATGTGAACAAAATTGTTGATTTTCGCTCACAAATATATGATAATATGCTTTACTGGCAAATCACATACGAAATGCATTTAGTACAAAATTAGCACGTACATAACTTCGTAATACTTACATAATAACAACAGAATAATAATGTAAGCAAAACTGCTGATTTTCGGCTCACAAAAATAAGTTTTGTTTTCAAGTTATTCTCCAACTTCTCATGAGGTCGCATAAAAATGTTAAGTCTTCGCCAGCAGGTCTCGCGTCATGACCTGGAGATATCGTCTTTTATCTTGACCTCTGCTCATCCCTCTTATCTTCTTTGTTGACGTCCTTTTTTAGGTCACAGCCGCCAAGTTTACAGTACATGCAGGGCGTTCTATTAACGCCTGTTATTGTTTTAGATGGTTTTCCCAAATGGTTGAGCACCGGTTGAACAGTTTCTTGTGTTGTTAAACATGCGCAGCTAACCGCTTTACTCACTAACTACAGTAATTTAAAAACAGCTACGCTATTCAAAAGATGGTGACAACGCTTCAAGTATTTGTGCACAAACAACTATGGAAGAAAGTAAACAATAAACAACATAGACATCCATAAACAAAGGCAGACACAGTAATGACAACAATGATTAACATTCTGGCGGCAAAACATTAGTGTAGCGATAAGGAGAGTACGAGATACACTTCAGACGTGTTCTAGGTTGTACACAAACAGCAGACGGGTGGGCGTACAAAGGTATCGGATTATCTGCGCATGTTATTTCTGAACAGCAGAATCTGGCCGCATTCTAATTTTGAAATGCAGAAAAGCTTTATTTTAAAATACTGGGTTGGAACACTTATGGGTGTAAGTGGTTTGTGTTAGACCCGCCTTTGTCTTCATATTTCGAATTTTGCTCTCACGAAAACACAAAATATGTTGAGTTCTGAGCTTATAAACCACATACTTGTACATGCAGCTCTTTTTTCTACTAGATGTACATTCATTTTACGTCAAATTTAATATCAGAATATTATCATCTTAATTAACTTTCAGCTCCCCGAGGAGCACAGGACTTGAATAAATTCTTGTCATACCTTCCTCTCTGGTGACATCCGTTCACGGTCTGTCCATGTCTCCATTATCCCCTTTATTTATATCCTCTGTTTCCTTCTCCGTGTATTTTTCTGATGTCCTCTGTTCTCTTCTCCGTGTATTTTTCTGATTTCCTCTGTTTCCTTCTCCGTGTATTTTTCTGATTTCCTCTGTTTCCTTCTCCGTGTATTTTTCTGATTTCCTTTGTTTCCTTCTCCGTGTATTTTTCTGATTTCCTCTGTTCTCTTCTCCTTGTATTTTTCTGATATCCTCTGTTCTTTTCTCCGTGTATTTTTCTGATTTCCTGTTTTCTTCTCCGTGTATTTTTCTGATTTCCTCTGTTCCCTTCTCCGTGTATTTTTCAGATATCCCCTTCTCCCTTCTCCGTGTATTTTTCAGATATCCTCTGCCTCTCTTACTCAGGTGAGTCCAGAAAAAAGGACTCCTTGTAATGTTGTCAACGGGTGTCCTCAATATGTGTCTCCTATCCAACTAAAGCATCTTCGTAAGCTCTTCCACTGGCACTTATATAGTATATCAAAATACAACATATTATAACTGATGTTTAATTGATTTTTGTTACAGTCAAACTCAACTAATAAGAACTGTGGCTGAAGAGTAGGCATATAGTAATGTGGAAGCGATACAAATAACAAAAATTAAGCCCTTACACATCTGCTAAAAGGAAACATAACGGGGGGAAATCTATAGAACTAAAAGAAAATAATACAATATTGGGAAACATACAAATGATAAAGCAGGAACAACACTTAGCCAATGTTGAATAAATTAATCAGCTTGCAAATTATTATCAACATTTTAAAAATTGGTCAGTACATTTGAAGAAGGAAACAAAATGATAATAAATGAAAGTGTGAAATTATCAGCCCTGGTTGTGAAATATTTGTTTATTATGTCATCAGAATACACAATGCAAGAGAAGCTTTCAATGCTGTCGTAGATTTTTGATAGGGGAATTAAGACTTGGGTTGGTCCCTTCTGAATAGATTTGAATGAGTGATAGCCACAGTGAGAGATGATAGTAGAAATAGATTTCCACGAGTGAGATGGTAGAAATCAATATAGGCTGTCTCTGAAATCGAGAAGCTTTCCTCTCTTTAGCCTATCTTCTACAACAGATCTAGAGGAGTCAGGCAGTCTATTGACTACATATATTAATATATATATATTACCACTCACGTGCACACACACACAATTGACGACATATAGACGCACACACGTGAGAAAACTATAACAATGATTATATAGATATTTTGGAACGAGCTGACCCGACACACTGATTAAGTTCAAGGGAATTTTTAATTATCAGAAAATTCCATCACAACACATAAAATTACATCAAAAGCATATACAAATAGTCATAAAGTCAAGGAAATTTCTACAAGAATGATAGACCCATTGGTATGATCCTTCCCCTCGATGAATAGCCCACAGTCCTGTTAGAAGAAAAGTGATAGCCCCCAAAGAGTCACGGATACATATGATTTAGTCTAAGTCTTCCCTTTAAAGGTATGAACAGACTTGGATACTCTGCTCTATCCTAGGGAAAAATATTTGTTAGCAACAAAACTTGCATAAAGAAATTTAAGACAGCAAGAAAAAAAGGGTGCCAAAATACCACAATAAAGGAATCGCTCAGTCCTGCATTCACTATATTCAGTTATCAGGGATCCCTGTCATACATTCTTACCTACAATCGTGCTGTTGTTCGCCGTCTGGCGCAAACTTTAGGACACTTCTCTACAGTGAATCTGTATTCTTTGGATAAAGAGAATCCCAGCTCTGCAGATACAGGTTTCTTCCACTGCTCCGGGGAGCATTCACTTCACCAGTTTATTTTAAGATTACTGTTAAGGTCACTTGAATCAGTTTGGGTAAGAAAGTTTAAACGGGCTCACAGTGTCAGAATCACGAGGTTTCCACTACTTAGGAAAAATGGCAGGTTTGTAACTTCGATCAAAGGTAAAATTCTGGGTCACACCACAAGGTTTCAAAATCGTCGGAATGTTAATTTCTTGTAATATTTTACTCGCCCCAAGGGCTGACATGTACTTGATGTTTTATCAGGAAGAAATTAATCTGGCTCGGTAGGCGCAGTTATTTCATTAAAATCTTAAAGTTCTTGTAAAGGTTAACACCAAGTCTTTAAGGAAAATGTTTTAGTTCTTCACAGATATTTCTCGTGTACTCAACGCTGGCAAAGTTGGGTCACCCCCCAGTTTTCACTGTATAAAGAAAGAACAACATATAAAATACTATACATACTATGTACTCCTGTTATAACTTACATTATAAACTGCAAGCGAGAGCTTGACTTATCGTTTAAAACTTCCCGTGAAATAAGTTATATTCATAAAATCAATCATCATGAATTAGAAATACATACGTATTTCGTCAATACTCAGTGATGAATCTATGCAGTTATAAGTTAGTTTTAATATTCTCGACTGGTCAGTTAAATTGAATTATTTTATAGCTGCATGAGTTTTAAGCTAGAAGTTATAATTTATTCTACTTTCTACTGAAACACGTCAGCTAGAGAATATAACAGACTTATAAATCAATCCTATTGCACAAAAGAAACTAATGAAATAAATCGGCGATTAACCCTTAATCACTCACAAATAATACTAGATATTTAATATTTACCTCCACACAGAACTACAGATTAAATACCACGAAACTAGAATCCTTCAATATAATGGTAGTCTAGAACTCGGCGAAATGTTGCCAAGAAACTCAGAACTTTTTCAATATACAAGATATTTCCTAGCCCGAGTGATCTGTCTACTGCGAATCTTTATTATGAATGACCATTCTAAAACTCTCTCGGGTAGATATATCTTAAACAGACAAAGGATGCACGCTATTTCGCAAACCCGAAATAGCACCGGAATCTCCCCCTCTCCTAACACTTCACATTAGCTCAGACCCTGCCATAACCTGCCAAAACGCGTCTTAACGCCTCACACGACATGTGGCCGTTCTGAGCGATGCATGTCTGGCGCTTTCTACACCTCAGGCCAAGCGACTGGCCGAAGGAGCGTGGTGTCAGGTGAAAATGTAGACGTTATGTCTCATTAGATGGCCGTTTCCTTACCTCGCCTAGAACTTTAGTCGAAGAAACTCGCGTGACAAATGAAAATGTAGACAATTGTCTGCATCTGTCTGTCGAAACGAATTATCACACATTCCGTCGCTGCAGCGACTGACATCTGATGTAATAACATGTGTTACCAGTAAGAGAAAAGAAACAGGTAAACGTCAGAATGGGAAAGTAAATTTTGTCGCAAACGAACGAATGCGATAAACATGAAAAGGGTGAAAGAGCGATAATAAAGTAGAGGACACGGGTAGAAAAGAAAGAATATAGAAAATTTATTGATCATAAATGTCTATGTGACAGAACGTCCCCCCTTTAAGATATGGAAGCACTCCATGTCTACGTTATGGAAATAAATTTCCTATATCCGTAGCTTCAGGATGTCTGTCCTCTTCCCTCTCATCTCCCCCCTCCGTCTCTCTCCAATTCCTGCTCAAGTCTACTCCCAAAGTTTCCCTTCTCTGGAATGTCTCCCATGCGCGCTTGAAAGAGCGTCGCCGCTTTTGACATTTTTGAAAGATTCCGTGTGATTGCAGTGGAATTTCCCTGCCACTAACGTCATCTTCGTCAATTTTGGCGATCGTCAGGAGATGTTCGGAGATCGGCACCGGTCTTTCCAAGTATCTCTTTAAAAGATTTAAATGGAAAACCTTCTCCTTTCCTTCAATAGAGATCTGGTAGTTAGCCTTAGAAATCTTTTTCAGGACGGTAAATGGTTCTTGCCATCCGATTCTCAGTTTGTTGTTCCCGGTGGGGAGTAACACCAAAACTTTCTCTCCTGCTTCCAGTTCTCTTTCTTTCGCGACTTTCCTGTATCGGTTTGCGTGCTTTGTGTGTGCTCGCTTAAAGTTAGTCGTTGCTAGGTCCCATCCTAGTTTCAACCTTTCCTTTAAAACCGACACATATTTACTTGCTGAGACAACTGTCTCATCAGCCTTCTGGTCTGTCAGCGACCAAAGTAAGGCTTCAAGCGGGCCCTTAATGGGTCTGCCGAATAAAAGCGTGGCTGGCGGAAATTCTGTGGACGTATGAAGAGATTCTCTGTAGCCAAATAAAGCTGCAGGAATACCAAGATCCCAATCGTCAGGTTTCACTTGCGCCAGTTTACTTAGCATCATGTTGAGGTTTCCGTTAACACGTTCTACTAGCCCACTTCTGGCCAGAGTGTAAGGCTTAGTGTAGATGTGCTGGTCCCTCAAGATCTTAACGATCTCATCCATCAACAGGTTTCCGTATGGAGATCCGTTATCCGTCAACACTTGTTGATGGAATCCCAACCGAGTGAAAATCTGCACGAGGGCTTCTGCGACATGCTTGGCATCTGCGCATTTAGCGGAATTGCTTCTGCCCATAACGTGCATGTGTCGACTAAGGTCAGGATAAACCTGTGCCTTTTTTTTGTCCTTTCGAAGGGTCCTAAAATGTCGATCACAACCCGTTCGAATGGTGTTCCCACTATTGGCATTTCACCCAAAGAGACTGGGGGTGTCCGTTGCTTGGGTGGTACACGTTGGCATTGGGCACAGGATTTGACGTACCTGATAATAACAGTGTTTACTCCTGGCCACCAATAATGAGTGGTTATCCGTTGGTTTGTGGCGTTCTGTCCCATATGTCCGCTGAAGGGAAGAGAGTGCCCCATTTCTAGGATTTGGCTTCTGTACTGTTTCGGTACTAGGAGCTGGTTGTAACCTTGGTCAGGCTTGCCCGTTCTGCGATAAAGTACGCCATCCTTAGAACAAATGTCCCCGTGCTGTCTGGGTTCCTTAGCCATGGGCAGTTTCCTAAAGCAGGGTGCCAAAGTAGGGTCCATTTGTTGCGCTTCTTTAAGTTCCATAGGTAACAAATTAGGCGCAGGCTCCCGTTCCTTCTTGGTTTGCCCTCTTGTAGTTACTGCTGCCACAATCGGCTCTTCTGGTTTCCCAATAGACACGTATCTACCGCCAAGTATGACTGGGTAGATGGGGACATCCATAAAAGCCGCTTTGATCACGCCTCTGACAAAATCAGAATGGATCTCCACCAATGCGATGGGAAGCGCTGTAGGTGCCTCACTCTTAAGAACTCCACAAAGTTCGACGGTCTCTAGTGTCTCTTGACCGGGTTTAACCAGGTGCCTGGCAACAATGCAATCATAAGAAAGCCCCGTGTCAAATAAACAAAGACTTTGAGAACCGTTCTTCTTCTTCTTCTTCTTCGTTCGTCCTGAAAAGAATGGTGGTTGCGTTGTGTCTGTTTGCGCCTAAGCTGTGATATCTGCACCTTTCGGTCGACACATCCGACTTCTGCACGGCATTTTTTAAAGACCGGGTTTGCCTTCCCATTTTGATCCATGCTCGATCAGCCAGCCTGCACTGCTGCAGACTGTTTCCAGGACCACCACGTGGAGGTGGAGCACGGTCTTGACCAGCTCTGGTTCGCTGGTCCTGACGCAGGCAGTCAAGCTATGAGTCGCTGACTGCATTCACTATTGCTGCATCTTGGGGTCCCGAGAACCGTTCAATATAACAGTACCTCGCGTAGACGGTCTGTCTCCCTCTACAGGTTGGGAATCACTGTTAATAATTCCGCCTTGCGAGACTGTTAATAAGCATCCGATGCGTTATGCTCGGTGTGCTCGGTCTGATCATATGTCCCGTGCTCAGGGGTTTTCCCTTTGTCACCGTGTCCTTTCTGGCCCCGCTGCCATGTAGAATGGTTGGGTTGATCAGACTGTTTACTGTGGTTGGGGTACTTGTTTTTGTAGAACTTGGATTTTTCAGGAGGGGGGTTTTGAGGTCCCTTTTCTCTGTGGTTATTCTGATTAGAGGCATGAGAAGATTGGTCTAGATTATTCTTTCGGAAATGCTCTTCTGTCGGTTTACGTTTTGTGGCCGGCAGTTCGGCCAGCGCATTTTGATAGCACTCAGACTTTTCTAAGATGTCTTCAAGCTTTTCTGCTAGAAATCTCCGGGTATCAGCAGACAAAGTGTTCTTTATTTGTTCTGTTATAACAAATTCCTCAAGACCTTCATAGGTAGAGGGGAGCTGTGAAAGCTCAAGGCACTTTGTCAAGTATCCCTTCAAACGAGATGAGAACTGCTGAAAAGTTTCAGAGCTCTCCTTCCTGCTGTTGCGAAACAGTTGCAAAAATTTTCGAGCATTCATTTCAAAGCGCTCCAGTAGCGCTTTCTTCAACACATCGTAATTGTCTTGTTGGCTGTTCTCCAGTTTTGCATACACATCATAAGCAGAACTTTTCAAAGCCTGGGAAAGCTTCATATTCCAACGCGACCTCTTTAAACCGTACAGAGTTGCAATTTTCTCAAATGTTTCTAGATACGTGTCAATCTTCTCATTCGGACAAGGGAAAGATTCTAGAGCGAAAGACATAGCCGTGAGATGAGTAGATTGAGTGTTAGAAGGATCAGTTAAGGAAGAATGAGAAGATTCTCCATTGCTGGAGGTAGAGGCAGCACCACGGCTTTGGAACTCTAGCGTCTTAAGAGCCAACTCATGCTGTCTCTGTTTCTCTTTTTCTCTTTCCTCCCTCTCCTTCTCGTGCTGCATCCTGCGAATTTCCATTTCTTCGTCAATGTTCTAATTTACGGTCTTCCGCTTCTTTCCTCCTAGCTTCTTCTTTTTCCTCTTTAGCTTCAGCTGCTTTCCTCTCCGCATCATATTTCTCAAGTTCGTCCCTGACACATGCTATCGCTTCGTCGCCATCCAGTCCCTCTTCCATTGCTTCCTGTCTGAGCATCTGCCTCAGTTTCGCCCTCTCGGCCATAATAAATCAGTGACTGAGACTACTCAAGGAAGAAAAGAAGAAAAAGGATACTCTGGTTCCAACCACTTGCGAGAAAATACCAAAACAAAAGATGATATACTTTAACCTGGGATACCTCCTCCTATACTATAGTATCTAATTATCGCTGCTATTAATCGGCAATAAAGCACCTAATGCAGACGACTATGCCAAATAAATGGTACTTAAGATCACTCACTGAAAAATACGTTGCTACAGTGGAAACAAAATAATTATTGCACAATTTTTTGGAGAAAAAAAAACCCTTTATTTTTAAGTCCACTACAAGTTCACCCCTGAAGTTAGTTAGGGTAAGGGAGGCAATTAACAGGACGTAATTGTCTGAACGCTCTCCTTAGCTTAGCTCAAATACCTACTTCTTCAGAACCCTGTGACTGTTAGACAATCACAAACTTTACCAGCGTTTAGTATTACAAAATCAACAATTAACATATATTCCGACAAAATCAACCTGTAACTCAAATGTATTAGGCTCACTAATGCTGTGGAAAAAAAAGTTATTAATTGTGTGGTCAGCACGCCCATAAACAGATCGATTCGTCTAGGGGAAAATTATTTAAAGATATAAAAACTCACAAGACATCACACGCTTACTCTATATCAGAATAAAGAAAATAAATCCTGCAAACGAGCTGATATACTTATTACTGAGGACTATAGTTCAATTCCCGGAGAACGAGCCACCATTCTGTCGTAGATTTTTGATAGGGGAATTAAGACTTTTGTTGGTCCCTTCTGAATAGATTAGAATGAGTGATAGCCACAGTGAGAGATGATAGTAGAAATAGATTTCCACGAGTGAGATGGTAGAAATCAATAGAGGCTGTCTCTGAAATCGAGAAGCTTTTCTCTCTTTAGCCTATCTTCTACAACAGATCTAGAGGAGTCAGACAGTCTATTGACTACATATATTAATATATATATTACCACTCACGTGCACACACACACAATTGACGACATGTAGACGCACACACGTGGGAAAACTATAACAATGATTATATAGATATTTTGGAACGAGCTGACCCGACACACTGATTAAGTTCAAGGGAATTTTTTTTAATTATCAGAAAATTCCATCACAACACATAAAATTACATCAAAAGCATATACAAATAGTCATAAAGTCAAGGAAATTTCTACAAGAATGATAGACCCATTGGTATGATCCTTCCCCTCGATGAATAGCCCACAGTCCTGTTAGAAGAAAAGTGATAGCCCCAAAGAGTCACGGATACATATGATTTAGTCTAAGTCTTCCCTTTAAAGGTATGAACAGACTTGGATACTCTGCTCTATCCTAGGGAAAAATATTTGTTAGCAACAAAACTTGCATAAAGAAATTTAAAACAGCAAGTAAAAAAGGGTGCAAAAATACCACAATAAAAGAATCGCTCAGTCCTGCATTCACTATATTCAGTCATCAGGGATCCCTGTCATACATTCTTACCTACAATCGTGCTGTTGTTCGCCGTCTGGCGCAAACTTTAGGACACTTCTCTACAGTGAATCTGTATTCTTCGGATAAAGAGAATCCCCGTTCTGCAGATACAGGTTTCTTCCACTGCTCCGGGGAGCATTCACTTCACCAGTTTATTTTAAGATTACTGTTAAGGTCACTTGAATCAGTTTGGGTAAGAAAGTTTAAACGGGCTCACAGTGTCAGAATCACGAGGTTTCCACTACTTAGGGAAAATGGCAGGTTTGTAACTTCGATCAAAGGTAAAATTCTGGGTCACACCACAAGGTTTCAAAATCGTCGGAATGTTAATTTCTTGTAATATTTTACTCGCCCCAAGGGCTGACATGTACTTGATGTTTTATCAGGAAGAAATTAATCTGGCTCGGTAGGCGCAGTTATTTCATTAAAATCTTAAAGTTCTTGTAAAGGTTAACACCAAGTCTTTAAGGAAAATGTTTTAGTTTTTCAAAGATATTTCTCGTGTAACAAAGGATGCACGCTATTTCGCAAACCCGAAATAGCACCGGAATCTCCCCCTCTCCTAACACTTCACATTAGCTCAGACCCTGCCATAACCTGCCAAAACGCGTCTTAACGCCTCACACGACATGTGGCCGTTCTGAGCGATGCATGTCTGGCGCTTTCCACACCTCAGGCCAAGCGACTGGCCGAAGGAGCGTGGTGTCAGGTGATAATGTAGACGATATGTCTCATTAGATGGCCGTTTCCACACCTCGCCTAGAACTTTAGCCGAAGAAACTCGCGTGACAGATGAAAATGTAGACAATTGTCTGCATCTATGTCTGTCGAAACGAATTATCACACATTTCGTCTCTGCAGCGACTGACATCTGATGTAATAACATGTGTTACCAGTAAGAGAAAAGAAACAGGTAAACGTCAGAATGGAAAAGTAAATTTTGTCGCAAACGAACGAATGCGAAAAACATGAAAAGGATGAAAGAGCGATAATAAAGTAGAGGACACGGGTAGAAAAGAAAGAATATAGAAAATTTATTGAACATAAATGTCTATGTGACAAATGCGTGGGTAAATATAATGGAAATCAAACGAACGAACGAACGAACTTTATTTTCAAAAGATTTAAAATTGGGCGCGCAGCCCAGTAAGATATTCTGCCCTTCCTTTCTTTCATCTTTAATACTGATTTTTTTTTTTTATCTTCACATACATTTTACATGTCAGTTTAAAAGAATTCAAAGTTGTGAAAGTAAAATAATAGCTTACTCACATTCACAGTATCTAATTATTAACACGAAATAAAAAAAAGAAAACGCTTACAAGTACAAACTAATTATTACCATGAAATAAAATTTGTTAAAGTGTAAAAAAATCATCATTAAAACCTACATTCGATATTTTAAGTACAAACATCATCATTAGAACTTACATTCGATATTATAAGTGTAAACATCATCATTAGAACCTACTTTCGATATTATAAGTACAAACATCATGATTAGAACCTACATTCGAAATTATATGGAAAGATAATCGGATTAGGGGGGCATGTAATCAGA